>JAVTVY010020076.1:0-82238 GCA_036873755.1 Hanleya hanleyi
AAGCAATTGCTTTTTCCTAACGGATTTTCTGTGACCGTTCACCCTAAGATGGAGTCTTTGGGTGGTCTTGCCAACATACTGTTGACCACACTTCTTACAGAAACTAAATAAATACAGTTTGTAGTAGAACAACTAAGATCAACATACGAGTTAACAGAATATGAGTTACCAGTTAACGTGGAACTAAATGAAGCTGAAGTATTAAAGAGTGGACACGTGAGACATCCACGATGTCCACACTTAGAAATTTTGAAATTATTACATGTAGAATCCGGTGCTAAACAATCATCAAGCGCAATATTACAAGGTTTGATGTCGTGGCCTTGCTTTGCTGTCAGAAATATATCTGTCATTTGGATTGAAAAAGGTCTTAGTGCATTTCGAACTATTAGAGACTCGGCCGAGAAACCTGCACACAGGTTCTTCGGGTCTGTCTTCATATTTTTTCTTATAGTTGTGCTCATTATGTTTGTTGGGTGTGCAGGGGCCCGGCCTCGGGGACAACTTGTCCACCAGCAGAATCCAGGCATACACAGGTTAAAATTACAAGCGTCTAGTCCGTCATTCATAATCCAGCCGTCGTCCATTAGAGAATATCTGCGTCCATAATCCAAAGACCTATTCCATTTTTCACATAACAGTATTAGCACCAAATTCAAAAGGACAATCATAGTATACATAAACCTAGGCTTGTTTCCTGCAAGAGAGAAGCGGTCAACAGTTTTCAATGATACCGGCAAGACATCATGATGTTCCAAAAATATCAAATCCGTATCGCTGATCAGTATTCTTAATCCATAATATTCGTTATAGAGTCGTCATCTAAAAAAAGACGTATCTCAGTCACGCTTTGATTGTAACTGTTCATATGAGTACCATGAGGATCTTGAAGTACATGGGTTCATACGGCCCCTAGCCCCGGGTTAAGCGGAATTAGATACAAGTTACGAAACGTAACGCCATAGATCTTGCACGCTACGTTCGTATTTTTTTATCAGCATGCGATATGTATCGCCAAATTTGAGAAACTTTTGAGTGGAGGCGTTTGGTGGAATAGCCCTGTTTTATAAGTTTCTGTAACAATGTTTTGTGACGTTGATTAAAATCGTCACATTTAACACAGGATCTAGCAAATGCTACTAAGCGAAATATGTATACGCCATATGCAGGTCCCACTGGAATATTACTGTCCAGAAAGGGATAGTTTACGATGTCGAAATTGTAATCATCTCTTTTGTCATAAAGTCGACGAGAGAGAATGCCCGCTTCATTTTTATAGAGATAAAGATCTAAATAAGATGTGCCTGTAGGCACAAGTGACAATGCCCCTGGTAATATGTACAAGTGACAATGCCCCTGGTAATATTTTCAACCATGCTGACAATATATAATTCAATGAAAGTGTCGTTTTCAGTGTGTCGCTGTAGAAAATATACATATCTTATGAAGTGTCGTTTTAACACTGTCGTCTTCGAAGTGAGAATAGACCTGATAATACTTCCAACCATCACTGTTACACCGTTCAATGAAACTGTCCTTTTCACAGAGTCGGTGTAGAAAATATACATATCTTATGAAGCGTCGTTTCCCAGACTGTCGATCTGGCAGGATAATAGTCCTGCTCCCACACATGTGCCGTTTTAACACTGTCGTTTTACAAGGGACAATGGTCCGCATAATATTTCCAATGCATAGCTGTTACATGTACATGTTTCAATGAAAAGTGTCGTCTTTAGAAAAATTCATATACAAGTACATGTATGATTTCACACAGGGAGACCTCCACCAATCAGAAAGATCGGTATATAACCACACAGACCATTGCTGTCACATGATTTCATCAAACTGTCGTTTTCAGAGTGTCGCTGTAGAAAATATACATGTCTTATGAAGTGTCGTTTTAACACTGTCGTCATACAAGTGACAATGACCCTGGTAATATTTTCAACCATGTTTACAATATATAATTCAATGAAAGTGTCGTTTTTAGTGTGTCGCTGTAGAAAATATACATATCTTATGAAGTGTCGTTTTAACACTGTCGTCCTACAAGTAACAATGCCCCTGGTAATATTTTCAACCATGCTTACAATATATAATTCAATGAAAGTGTCGTTTTTAGTGTGTCGCTGTAGAAAATATACATACGTTATGAAGTGTCGTTTCTCAAACTGTCGCTCTGGCAGGAGAATAGTCATGCTTCCCCATATATGTCGTTTTAACACTGTCGTCTTACAAGGGACAATGGATCTGATAATATTTCCAACCATAGCTGTTACATGTACATGTTTCAATATAATGTATGATCCCACGCAGGGAGACCTCCACCAGTCACGAAGATCCACTGTATATAATAACACAGAGAATTCTCGTGCTCCCTTACATGGAGTAACAACCGTCTGAAGATAGCATTTCTTGAAAAAAGAAGATATTTGTTTCTAAGACACACAAGTGATATGTGATTAACAATAATACCTATGTATATAAATTGTTCTCTGTCCTCTTTTTGCATAAATTATAAAAATAAATCATGAAAATAATCCAATAAACATTCTAAGGATATTAGAATTCCAGTCACCTTGACTTGAGGACCGACCCTCGGGTCTAAAATCTCAACTATAACTTAGAATCTAAGGATATTAGAATTCCAGTCACCTTGACTTGAGGACCGACCCTCGGGTCTAAAATCTCAACTATAACTTAGAATCTAAGGATATTAGAATTCCAGTCACCTTGACTTGAGGACCGACCCTCGGGTCTAAAATCTCAACTATAACTTAGAATCTAAGGATATTAGGATTCCAGTCACCTTGACTTGAGGACCGACCCTCGGGTCTAAAATCTCAACTATAACTTAGAATCTAAGGATATTAGAATTCCAGTCACCTTGACTTGAGGACCGACCCTCGGGTCTAAAATCTCAACTATAACTTATAATCTAAGGATATTAGGATTCCAGTCACCTTGACTTGAGGACCGACCCTCGGGTCTAAAATCTCAAATATAACTTCCTCACCACAACTCTATGGCGGTTTACAATTTGAGTGTTCAATTTTATGCCATTTAGCTGAATTATCAATAATTCTATCCTCTCTATAGTATTTCTATGAAAAGGAGATGAATAGTAGTAATAATATTTATATTGTTGCCTTTGATGCTATAAATCACCACACAAATATTTAACTGTAACTAACAAAATAAAACTTTTTTCCAATCTTTGGTATATCAATAACTATAAACCTCATGCAATACTAATATAGTCATAATTTCGATGGGTCATATATCCTAATCCATGTAACCTGGTTGAGTCTAGCCTGATGAGGTTGTATCCCTTTACCGGTGTCCCAAAAGTAACTGTACTTGCAGAGTTGCCTCACATACATTATACGTAATACCTGTTCATACTGTAATTTTAAAAGAGCAGATTTATCAATAGACTGGTATCTTAAATCTGTTCAAACATTATGAAGTCTTTTTCATATAATTCAGTTCAATAACCCCTCTATATACGGTGACACTACATGCATGTATCTGCATAAAACATTTAAATGCCGCATGTAGTTACATGTACATTTTATCACCTATTTGCATGAGGTGTAAACATGGTAATCTAGAAATGGAATATAATAATATGTCAAATTAATACATGTTTATATCTCATGTTCAAAAACTGAAAACGTAACTTATTTTTTTCAACAGAAATGCCACAATGTGGTATTCAAATCTAGACAAACAGGTTGAAATTATCAATCATAAATACATACGTTTCCAAAAATTAAGAGGTATTATTCATACATTAAATCTCAATATTTCCCAAAGTTTTACATGTACACATGACAAAGCAAGATCCTAAGTATTTGAAAGTGTTGCTAATTCATACATGTGCACACCTTTATACATATAATCTTGAGGGGCAATGTGTTTTTTTTAGTAAATTGTTTGTACAAAAGGAGGTTAATAATCTGCTATGTGAACCTACTTCCATGGATTTGATCGGTGCTATACAGATATTAGTATGGATGAAATAAGTTAAGTCTTTATTCGATCCAAGAAAAGTAACTTGAATCTCCAAGTATTGATCAGATTCCGTTAGAGGTACGTAACAATGATACGGTCCTAACTTATTTGCAAAAAGTTTTTAATGTTTGTTTTAAGAAGGGTCTCATTCCAACTTCCTGGTCTAGAGGAGTTATATACCTAATTCCAAAACAATCTACGATCGATGCTAGAGATCCTGTGAGTTAGAGAGGTATAACCCTGTCGCCTGCCACTTATCAATTGTTGTGTAGCATAATAAATGATAGATTGAAGGCCTGTTGGTAGATGAGCAGAATGGGTTTGGGAAAGGTCGATCTACAGTTGATCATTTATCTACATTATCTACGAATTCAACAGGAACTAGAAAACGAGAAGAAAAATCAACTTTTGTTGCTTTTATAGATCTGAGAAAAGCCTAAGTCGGAGTGAAAAGAAATATATTATTTGATAAGTTACGTAATTATGGAGTTTCAGGAAGTAGCATGAAATGTATTCGTGCCATCTATCGTGACGTGCGTAGCTGTGTTCGTATAAATGGGAATCAACTGACTGGTTCAATGTCACATGAAGGGTAAAACAGTTTGCGTCTTATCGCCATTATTATTTATCTTATTTATCAAAGATATGACGGAATATATTAATCATCAATTGGGTGTCTTATGGGAATATAAACGTATAAACATGCTAATGTATGCAGATGACATGATCTTGCTAGCTGAAAGTGAAATTGATTTACCAACAATGTTTAATCTCGTTAACACCTGATAGGTGGAAAATGAAGTGGAAATTAATACAAAGAAAATTAAGATTGGCCACTTTAGAACACCAAGTTCGGATGAAATAAAAATCACATTTCTCTGTGCCAACAACACCATAGATATCGTACATGAATACACCTACCTAGGCTTATGTTTGAATGAATTTCAAGATTATAGTGAAACGGCCAAGCATGTTGCTCGCTCGGCTAATAGAGCTCTTGGATTAATTACCAATTCATATACCAACAGGTTAAATTCTTAGGAATATTGTTTGACCACCGATTAACGTTCTTATCGCGTATAAATTGCTTGGAAGCTAAGTCCACTTGATTTGTTGAACTATAAGTGGGGAGGAGATCAGCAAACACTTCTCCATTTATGTCGATCACTTATTCGTTCCAAACTTGATTGTGGCTCTATTGTTTATTGTGCAAGCAAGTCAAATTTGGCAAAACTAGATCCTATTCTCCATCAAGGACTAAGATTTTGTATTGGAGCATTCAGAACATCCCCTAAAGAAACTTATATGTTGAAGCAGATGCATTTCCTTTAGAACTTCGACGAATTAAACTATCACCGCAATATAACATAACACCTTACCAATTCCACCATGGCAGTTAGATAAACCAGAAGTAGATATTACAGTAAGGAAATATTAAAAGGCAAATACGAGGCAGCTCGTGTATACACAAGAATTTGGTCTGCTGAGAGAAAAATACAGATCACATCAGGTTATTTATACAGATGGTTCTGAAGATGGTGAGAGAGTAGCATGAGCTACTATCTTTAGTTCCAAAACTGAAACCTGTAGACTACCACGTAAAAGTTCGATATTCACTGCGGAAGCAAAAGCTATGCTGTCAGCTTTGGAAGGTATTGGGTCTAATAAAAGGAAAAAAATATGTCATATTCTCAGATTCACTGTCATGCCTTCTAGCGATTAAAAGTGGAACTTCAACTCATCCCACCATCTTGAATATTCTGCATTTATATACAACAGATTGATATTGTGTTTTGTTGGCTGCCTGATCACGTTGGCATCAAAGGTAATACTGAGGCTGATAGAATGGCAAATGTAGCCCTAGATAATGAGATTGGTCCGGTTGGAATCCAATATAGTGATTTCAGACCCTCTATCTCTACTTATGAGAGGAAGCTGTTTCAATCTTCAAGAGATACTGTGAATAATAACAACCTTCGTGAGTTCAAAAACACTGTAGGCTATACTCACCTGAACAGCCAGAAACGTTTCGATTAAGCCATGGTCAGGCGATGTAGAATCGGCCATACACGATTAACTCACGAACATTTACTAAAGAAAGCCAGTCCCAAGGTGTATTCTATGTCACAAAGATCTCGCAGTGAAACATATTCTTATCGACTGTATAGATGTTAAGATGGTGAGAGATTCTTTTTATGGAGCAACTTCTTTATGAGATTTATTTGGTCCGGTGAGGGAGGACTGTGACTTAGGTTATTTGAGAGAAATCGGTTTGTAACATAAGTTTTAATGTGTGTATGTTTTAATGTGTTTACCAAGTTATCAACTTGAATACTTAGAATTTTGTTTGATCGTCGCTGTATAGCTGAAATATTGCTGAACCGTAAACATTAATTCTCTCTGTCTCTCTCTCCTGTTCTACCCATGTGACAAAATCCATCATTTATTATGCTACACAACAATTGATAAGTGGCAGGTGGCAGGGTTATATCTCGAAAACTCATAGGGACTCTAGGATCTATCGTAGATTGTTTTGGAATTGGGTATTTAACTCCTCTAGACCAGGAAGTTGGAATGAAACACTTCTTAAAACAAACATTAAAAAGCTTGTGCAAATAAGTTAGGGCTGTTAAGTATCTCTAACGGAATCGGATCAATACCTGAAGATTTATCTTTCTTGGATCGAATAAAGACTTTTCATCCATACTAATATCTGTATTACAGCGATATTATATCCATCACTGGAAGTAGAATCACATGGCAGATTATAAGCCTCTTTTTGTACAAACAATTTACTAAAATCATCCTTCCATTTTTTCAATAGACGTACTATAAATTGTTCCTTACACATTAACTTCCATTGGAACGTTCTTGCTTTTTTCATTGCCGATCCCCATCTTCCCTATTTTCTTCCAGAAATTATGTCGATCATACATTGAACAGTTTTCAACATTTTGATGACAGGTTTGTATATAACACCGTTTACATCTTTGGACAATTCTTTCAAACAATTGTCGTGTTTCACAATATACTGTTTTTTCATAGTTTTTCATAGTACCCCTGGCCTTTAGCCATTCATTTTCAGCATTACACATATCATTCCACAACAGTGAAAGTTCATCATTCCACCAAACTTTGCCTATTCGTCGTTTTTTTATTTTACTTCCCAACATTATTCTCATAGTTTTGTGGGAAATTTTAGATTTCATTTCATTATGAACAATTTCAGTGAAAATGTCATATGCTAAAACTACATCATTTTGGATTGCTTCACTGTTTTCTAAGTTACCAATAATTTTACTTATCATGGTAATTTTCTCAACGTTTGACAAAAAAATCAGGGGGTGCAGTCGTAAAGTCAAATTCAATATCTGTGTGGATGTTGGATAAACAGTCATTTTTGATAGGTACATAAGACAGAATTAAAATATTCCAACATCGTAGAAAGTGGTCAGGAAAGACTGTGTTAAATGTGACGATTTTAATCAACGTCACAAAACATTGTTGCAGAAACTTATAAAACAGGGCTATTCCACCAAGCGCCTCCACTCAAAGTTTCTCAAATTTGGCGATACATATCGCATGCTGATAGCAAAATACGAACGTAGCGTGCAAGATCTATGGCGCTACGTTTCGTAACTTGTGTCTAATTCCGCTTAACCCGGGGCTAGGGGCCGTATGAACCCATGTACTTCAAGATCCTCATGGTACTCATATGAACAGTCACAATCAAAGCGTGACTGAGATACATCATTCTTTAGATAACGACTTTACAACGAATATTATGGATTAAGAATACTGATCAGCGATACGGATTTGATATTTTTGGAACATAATGATGTCTTGCCGGCATCATTGAAAACTGTTGACCGCTTCTCTCTTGCAGGAAACAAGCCTATGTTTATGTATACTATGATTGTCTTTTTGAATTTGGTGCTAATACTGTTATATGGAATATGGAATAGGTCTTTGGATTATGGACGCGGATATTCTCTAATGGACGACGGCTGGATTATGAATGACGGACTAGACGCTTGTAATCACAGTTGTTGGAAAATACATTTTACAAACCAGTTTCCTGACACAACTTGAGTGCTGTATGTATTGTAAACTCTGTGCTCAGCTTTGTGGTCCCCACACACGAAACAACTCAAAATAGAAACTTGAAAGCTTTCAGAAAAGTAATATTAAATATCTTTAGTTTTAAATCTGGTGTTCAGTATAATGATTGAGATAGGATGGTCAATACTTCTCTCTTCAGACTTTAGGAAATCGAGACAAACTTCTGGATGCATCTTTTTTACAATATGTTTTAAATCAAATATTTAACAGCTCGAATATTTTATCACAGATTCATTTTCAGCTCCATCCAGGAATCGTAGAAATAGGGGTTATTTTCCTCCTCAAGAAGCCGAATAAATATAAGAAAATTGCCCTACATACCAAGGGCCATGTCATTTTGCAAAAACGTTTTGGCTGACAGCGATGCTGACATTTTTATTTCCATAGTGTTTTAAATCTAAAGTACATACTTTTCTTAATCAATCTTAATATACCATATTGCTCTTTTTTTTAAGTATGATCCACTTATGACATATTTAATCAAATTGTATAGCCATTTCATAACCGATTTATCTTAATGATGTATTTTCGTATTCTTTTTAACTATATTCAATCTGTGATACATATAATCCAATTCATAACCATCTTACAATATATTTAACATAATGAGGTATTTTAGTATTTCTTTTTCCTAAATATATTTAAGCTGTGATAGATTTAATTCAATTTATAGTTATCTTGTAACAGATTGATCTTAATGATGTATTTTATTACTCTTAAATTTACTGTTAAATATCTAAATATCTGCCTGTTGGCCTTTTCTTGAATAAATAAAAAAATAATAATAATAATAAAAATGTATACAAATGCAAATCGTCGTATGGAACTAAACAATAGTCAACAAAAGAGTTGCCTTTACTGGAAATTGAAGTAAATTCGTTGGTCGAACTATTCCTTCCATTCCATATGATTAACATATTTCTTAAGAATTCACGGAAGATTGGCCCATAGTTATCCGTTTGCCAGTTCTCTGGGCGTTGATTGGGCAATGCCGGGTATGTAGTCGTGATTGTCTGCACACCGGCTATTGAAGTCATAACTAAAAAGTTGACCACGTGACTGGTATTCGTTTACTTGAAACAGCAAAGGATAAAAAAAGTCATGCACATTAACTTTCAGGTGGTAAATAGCACACACATATAACAATGTTGTTTGACATAATTTTATCCCTTAAATTGATCGACAGCATACCCTCATGATTTTTATCAATTACGTCAATATCGAATGTTTCACGCTAAGTGTCCTTGAGAACCAGCTCCACAAGAGCCAGCTTTTGCTTCCTATGCAAATTGATTGAAAATTTTATAAGTGTGCGTAGCACACGAAATGAAATTAGTTGAGTAAACCGAAGTGAGGTATAACGATGTATTCTCTTGGCTTCAGTCAGTTACGTCAGCTCTTGTAAGCTAAATCTCGCGAGAAATCTCGTGAGTCTCACTTCTCAAAAAACGACTGAGTAAGAAGAAACAATGACAAGTTGAATGAAATAAACTTCAGTTTATTCCCATATAAATCTCTTAAACAACACAGACCGCGACGCGGGTATTCTAATACGAAATACGAGTCAAACATCCTAGTGTATACCGTATCAACTGGGTATCAACATGCTGAGTTTCCATTCAAACACGACTCGAACTCGAACACGACTAGAACACGAAATACAATTACTCATGTCCAATTTTCACTCAGAAGAGAAATTTAACGAGCCAACACAAAACTTGAACGGGGGTGTCTCGGTACCGCCAACACAATCCAATGGATTTCCCGGTATCGCCCATTCCATCGTTTGAATTGGGAGGGGGGGGGGGTCACCTGAACTGTAGGCGCGTACTGCTTGCACAAGACCTTGGCTTGATTACTGTTAGGCCAACTACCAACCGTGCAACACGAGGAACTGCATTTCAGCTGCCTAGGGATGATTTACCGACTGCAATAACCAAAAAGATATACAATTAAGCATAGCAGTACATTCACCATGTTTACACATGTATTCATGGCATCCACTCATCTGATCTGTTCCGACTCCCCCCCCCCTCAACTTTTCCCATATTATTACATGTCTCTTAGGGGGGGGGGAGGGAGGGATCGTTATACCTTACTTCGGTTTTACTCATAAAATTCTAATTTCATTTCATGTGCTACGCACACGGTTTTACTCATAAAATTTTAATTTCATTTCGTGTGCTACGCACACTTATAAAATTTTCAAGTTTTATTTCGAAAAACCTCCGTAAGGTATAATGATGTATGTTCAAAGCATTACATGTAATTACTTAAGCAATACAGCTTGCGTGGGCTCTAGAGGACGGTCATAAAGCCGTCTGAATATTCCAGAGTTTGACCAGTTAGCCAATCTAAGAATATCTGTTATTGAGCAAACCTCCATTCTGGCCTTTGATGTTGTGACTGACCTTGTGGAGTGTGCCTTGTAGTGATCAATATTTATCCCCGATTCTTTCAGGACCAGTTTGAGCCAGTTAGAAATAGTACATGTAACTACTGCATGGTTGGTGTGGCTTTTTGCAGGCTAAGAATAAATGGTGCTCTGATTTCGGGTCAGTGCGCCATTGTGTAGTCCTGGCTAAATAGGTTCGGATGCTAGTCACAGGATCCAGATTTTTGTCTTGTGTTAAAGATTGAAATGTCATAGAACTAGCCGGCTGTCCGACTTTCCTAGTTTTTGTAGGTTTCACAGGACAAAGGTGATTTCATCACCGTGGTCACGCATTTGCTTAGGGTCAAGACTGTGTAGCTCAGATGCTCGTCCTGCACTCGTAAGCGGTAAGACCATGGTAAGCTTTTGAACAAGCAGATTATCGGGCAAGTGATCGTTTGGAATAATGGAAGAGAGGTATGCCAATACTTTTCCAACGTCCCATGTCTCGGAGTATCTGGGACATGGAGGACGCTCATTGAAAGTGGCCGTCATAGCTGTTTTCACCGCTTGGTGTTGTCCTAAGGCTATGCCCTCCACCGAGGATGGATAGTGAAAACTGCCGACCTAAACCCATTTATGGTACTGCACTGGTACCCTTGATTGTACATGTCTGTAATAAAATCCACTAAATTTACCACAGTGGCCTGAATCGGATTAACCTGTTGTTCAGAACACCAGCCACGCCATTTGACCCAGGCGCTGTTGTAAGCAGTTCTGGTCTCAGGACTCCATGCTTTTGAGAGTAAATCGGCAGATTGTTCGGAAACTCCTCGTGCAACATGCCGTTGCCGGAGATTTACCATGCCGCTAGCGTGAGTTGGTTTTGCTGAATTAGCGGATGAGTCTCCCCTGTCGGGGACGTAAGCAATCGCGGAGTTGGAGGGAGGAGTATGGGTTTGCTGATCAACGTGGACAGTAGGTCCGGAAACCATGGCTGGGTTTGCCAAGTGGGCGTGACTATGATGACAATGGCCTTTTCGTTCCGCACTTTTGCCAGACAACGGCCTATTAGGCAAAATTGGGGGGCGGGGGAGCTTAACCCTGAATTGGTCCCCACTGGGTCTGTAGAGCATTCGTTTTCCACGCTAAAGGGTCCGGTTTCCAGCTCACGTAACAGGTCTCCTGTCTTGTCAGTCTGTCGGCAAAGAGATCTAAATCTATCGGACCGAGTGTCATTTTGACCTGATGGTATATGTGTGGGTCTAGTATCCAGTTGCTGGAGTCGTCCCTGTGTCTCGATTCCCAGTCCACAAGACTTCTCTCCCCGTGGAACATACTCTGTTGTGAGCAGTATGCCTCTCTGTAGGCAGTAGTCCCATAAAGTGGAGGTCATGTCTACTAATGATTTGGACTTCGTCTCCCCCTTTTCCGGACATGGTCACTGCGGTTTTGTTGTCCATGCGTAAATGTGCATGTAGGTTCGTCTTGCCTTTCGTAAAGGACCTGATGCTGAAGTACCCCGCTATCAGTTCCAGCATATTGATGTCTAAGGAACTTTCTCAAGTTGTTCCATACTGCTCCCTACCCAAGATTGGATGCGTCCGTGTGTATTATCATGTCTGGACGACGTCAATGTCACAATCAACTGGGTCAGTTCCCGGACTGTTATATGTGTCCGGTTTATCATCTCCTTGCATTTGAGCATGATCTTGTCTAACTTGGTTTGTGGGAGCGACAGAGTCATTTCCAGGGAGTTGATTGCAAACCCCAAAAATATGGTTAACTGTGTCGGGGTGCACACAGACTTTTGCCAGTTGATCATGAAACCTAACCGTGTCAGCAGCCATATGTCTGTATCTCGGTCCCTTGTCAGGACAGTTTGACTGGTTCAATAGAATTATATCGTCCAAGTAAATAATATGACGAATTCCCATTCTCCTGAGCAGAGCTACAGCAGGTTTCATGATCTTTGTGAATGTCCGTGGACCAGACGCGAGGCCGAATGGTAAGGCCTTGAATTGATACAGCTTCCCTTGGCAGTTCAGACAAAGATATTTCCTGTGTTCCGATTGAATTGGGAAAATCGGCCAAAACTGACCGTCTTTCTTTAGTCGAAAGAAAATTGTGCTTAAGAACTGATCTGGCAAGGGATCTGCTAGCTCTATTGCTTCTTTTTGCAACATTTCCTCTATTTCTTGGGGTTTGGATTGGATTGGATTGGGGCTGCATTCAACTCCAGGGAATGACCCTGAACGGAACTCAGCACACATTTGTCCTGTGTGATTCTCTCCCAGTTGTGGTGGTAATTTTTTAGATTACCTCCCACAATGCCCCTGGATGTCAGTGGAGTGCTTAGCTTTAACGCTAACAATGGTTGGTGTATATTTGTCATCTTTATGACTGGAGGGTCGAGTTGTAGGTTGATTGGCTTTGCCTTTAGAAACATATTCAAAGAGGACATACCTGCCTGTGGTACCATGGCCTCTTCCTCTGCCTCGAAATGATCCACCTCTGTGAGGTTTCTACCCTCTGCTGCCCCCTCTGTAAGGGGCTCGGTGGAATCCTCCATCCCGGTCACCGGTATATCTACGGCCCTCTCCGTTATGCCCATAGGAACGTGGTGAGGGCCCCTTCTGAAAGGGCTTGCCTTGAAACTGTCGACCTGAAAAACCAGAGAGTTGTTTTTCAAGGCCTTTCACTAGTTTTTGACTCTTACTCTCTTTGGATAATGTCTTGTAGAAGCCAAAGGGAGAACCCCGGGCTGCTGCTAATTTGTTTGCATGTTTTTGAATTAGCTTCTGAGCCCGCTTTTGGCATTTCAGAAATATGGCTAATATGCCAATTCGCCTGTGGTATGAGGCCACCTCATTTGCTTGACCAAGCATGAGCACTGACTACTGCATAAGCACCAGCATGTCATCAACGTTGACCTCTTAAGTGCCATTCTGCTTGATGTCTTCAAGCTGTTTCCATAGTTTAGAAAGGGGCCCCATGGTTTCAGAGATACGCTGTTGTATTCTCTTTAGGGCATGATCAGAGGCCTTCAGATCTTATTCTTTTTTTTCTCTAGGAAAACTGACCAGGACTCATCAACCTCCGCAGGTTTGAGTACATCAATATCAGGGACAGTGTTCTCAGTTATTATATTATCCTTGAACTTTCCTCTTTGATGTGGTCAGTGAAGTACTCACGTACATATTGGGCCATAGGTTTAAGGAGATCAAGTTGAGCCTGTTCCCTTTTTCTGGGGTCAAACATGGAGTACTCATCGATCCCTTCAGCCTGATCATCGGAGGCAAGGTCGCTATGACCACCACTCCTTTCATGATCCCCACGATTTTCCCGCCTTTTGGCTTGAAGATCGGATTCAGAGTCAGAATCTGAAATAGATGATTCAGCCGAGGAAGATTCAGAAGAACTAGTACTAAAACTAGAAGCGGTACTCATGCGCGAATATCTGCGACGTTTACTATTGCGTGAGCCCGATTTGCCATGCTTATCGCTGATCGCATGCTTTTTGCGCTTCAGTTTGGGGATCTTGAAATCGCCTGAAGTTGGACGGATTTCGTGAGAATTATTCCTCAAAACCGCAACACCACTAAGCTGGTTTTCATTTTCATGATTTGCCGTTTGGCTGTCATACATAATAATATCAGACGCCTCTTGGCTGTTGTGTCTTACCTGGTCAGAGCCGGCCTTTTGGCTTCTGTCTGACCTGGCTTGTGTCGATGAGCTATCCGCCATGCTCGCTACGCTGCACTGCTAAGACTCTCCCGCAGAAGCGAAATTAGGTCATTCTTTCATGTAAGCAATCACGAAAAAGGACACAGTTTGATAGGATGAATTTGAGTTGTCTTCCCTTGGTCTTCATTATAACCATGTATGTATGTATGTATGTATGTATAGGAGCCGTTTCCCTGGTTAGACGGTTCGACAGTTTGACACTTGTACTCTTTTCCCAGCTCGATAGATTCGACAGTTTGATACTTTAACCGCGTTTCTTTGAATTGTCTCCCCTTGGTCTTATAAACCTTCGACAATTTGAGAGATAGGAAATGACTGCAGGTTCGCTTTTTCCTGGTTGGACGGTTTGCCAGTTTGACCTCCTCCTTTGGCCCTCTCCTTTTCTAGATCAAGAATTAGACAGTTTATCACTTTTACCGCATCCATTTGAATTGCCTCCCCTTGGTCTTCTTTATAAGACTTCGACAATTTGAGAGATACAACTGCACTGCAGGCTCCCCTTTTTCTGGTTTGACACTTTCAGCACATCGATTTCAGTTCGCCCCTTGGTCAATAAGCCTTCGACAATTTCACAGATGACTGCAGGTTCCCCTATTCTTTGCTCGACGGTTCGACAGTTTGACACTTATGCCCTCTTCTTTTCTAGCTCGACAGATTCGACAGTTTGACACTTTCACTGCATCCATTTGAGTTGTCTCCCCATGTTCTTACTCATAAACCTTTGACAATTTGAGCATCCATATTTGTGATTCAGAGTTAGATAAATTTGCTTTTTTTGGTTCGACGGTTCGACAGTTTGACACTTTGGCTCTCCCTTTTGAAGCTCGACAGATTCGACAGTTTGACTTTTTAGTTGTCTTCTCTTGGTCATCCTTATAAATCTTCAACAATTTCACAGATATGATAAGAATGCAGGTTCCCCTTTTCCTGGTTCGACGGTTGGACAGTTTGCCACTTTCTCAATGTCTTTTTGAGTTACCTCCTCTTGGCCTTCTTTATGAATCTTTGACAATTTCACATTTATGACTCAACTGCAGGTTCCCATTCTCCAGGTTCAATGGTTCGACAGTTTGACACTCGCCGCTCCTTTTCTAGCTCGACAGATTAGACAGTTTGACACTTTCACTGTATCCCTTTGCATTGTCTCTCCTTGGTCTTCTTCATAAGAGTTTGATAATTTGACAGATACAACTGGACTGTAGGCTCCCCTTTTCCTGGTTTGACAGTTCGACAGTTTGATACTTTTACCATATACATTTCAGTTCTCTCCTCGATCTTATTTATAAACCTTCGACAATTTCACAGATGACTGTGGGTTCCCCTATTTATGGTTCGACGGTTCGACAGTTTGACACTTTGGCCCTCTCCTTTTCTAGCTTGACAGATTCGACAGTTTGACACTTTCATCGCTTCCATTCGAGTTTTTCCCCATATACTTCCTCACAAACCGTTGACAATTTAAGCATCCCTATGTGGTTCAGAGTTAGACACGTTGACTTTTCTTGGTTCGACGGCTCGACAGTTTGACACTTTGACTCTCTCTTTTGAAGCTCTTGGCATTCTTTATGAATGTTCAACAATTTACACTTTCAGCACATTCATTTCAGTTCGCCCCTTGGTCAATAAACCTTCGACAATTTGACAGATGACTGCAGGTTCCTCTATTCCTTGCTCGACAGTTCGACAGTTTGACACTTACGCCATCTTCTTTTCTAGCTCGACAGATTCGACAGTTTGACACTTTCACGGCATTCATTTGAGTTGTCACCCCATGTTCTTACTCATAAACCTTTGATATTTGTGGTTCAGAGTCAGATACATTTGCTTTTACTGGTTCGACGGTTCGACAGTTGTCTGAGTTGTCTTCTCTTGGCCATCCTTATAAATGTTCAACAATGGGGTCCGCCAGTCCGAACTGACGCCAGGTGGCTATGTGTACCAAGGGGTAATTGACGCATGCCCATGTCATTTTTCTGGACATCACGAAATCAACGTGATAATGTAACAACGTTTTGAGCGTCATTTTTATGACGTAACGTCTTCTTTACCTGTCGAAGTACTAGTGCTGCCTGAGTGTGGCTGGCGATCCCCATTTCACAGCTAGGACTAAACTGCAGGTTCTTCTTTTCCTGGTTCGACAGTTCGACAGTTTGAGAGTTTGCCGCTTTCTAAACATCTTTTTGAGTTGTCTCCTCCTGGCCTTTTATATATGAATCTTCAACAATTTCACAGATAGGACTCTACTGCAGTTTCTCCTTTTCCTGGTTTCGACAGTTTGACACTTTGGCGCTCTCCTTTTCTAGCACAACAAATTCGACTGTTTGACACTTTCATCATGTCCTTGTGAGTTGTCTTCTCTTGGCCATCCTTATAAATATTCAACAATTTCACAGCTACGACTAGACAGCAGGTTCCCCTTTTCCTGGTTCGACAGTTTGAGAGTTCGCCACTTTCTAAACATCCGTCTTTTTCAGTTGTCTCCTCCTGACCTTCTATATGAATTTTGAACTATTTCACAGATAGGACTCGACTGCAGGTTTCACTTGGTTGGACGGTTCGACAGTTTGACACTTTGGCTCTCTCTTTTGAAGCTTGACAGATTCGACTGTTTGACACTTTCACCGTGTCCTTATGAGTGGTCTTCTCTTGGCCATCCTTATAATGTTCAACAATTTCACAGCTAGGACTAGACTGCAGGTTCCTCTTTTCCTTGTTCGACGGTTCGCCAGTTTGAGAGTTTGCGACTTTGTAAACATCTTTTTGAGTTGTCTCCTCTTGGCCTTCTATATCAATCTTTCACAGATAGGAATCGACTGCAGGTTCCGCTTTTCTTGGTTGGACACTTCGACAGTTTGACACTTTGGCTCACTCTTTTAAAGCTCGACAGATTCGGCTGTTTGACACTTTCACCGTGTCCTTATGAGTTGTCTTCTCTTGGTCATCCATATAAATGTTCAACGATTTCACAGATAAGACTCGACTGCAGGTTCCACTTTTCTTGTTGGACGGTTCGACAGTTTGACACTTTGGCTCTCTCTTGTGAAGCTTTGACAGATTCGACAGATATAACTTGACTGCAGGTTCCCCTTTTCCTAGATCTAACTTGAAACGAAAACGATCTATTTCCTCTATTCTCTTTAGTGAAATTTCAATCCCGATTTTTAGGAGATTCAACATCAAAATAAATCTGCAATTGATAATAGAGTTATGATTTTATATGCGGCATCTACGGCCGTCTGGGACAGCAGAGCTGCATTGGCTCAATAGCCCTCCCCTGGACCCTCACCCGAAGTCCTAGGATAGTAGCCCCATCAATCCAAAAATGCTTCCGGCATGCCTACTTTGGCAAAGGTGCACCTCACATGCCATAGATGGGAGGAAGCGTTCTAAAACATTGTTTGGACATTCATTGGACACCTGCTGTATTGTTTTAGAAAGACGATTAACTGTTTGAAGAGTTTTGAAAATTCAGTCTGTTTACAATTTGTGAACAGGACCCCTGGGCTATTAGGCAGTCCCTCCAAGGGTGACCCGTGAGTCATTCTCATTCATGTTTCGTCTGTATAGTCTATTGCCGTATCTCATCGTCTGATCTCATTGCCCTTAGGAAAAACTATTCTGGTTTTGTTAAACCACAGAAGTATTATAATTGTATTGTTCTGCTAAGACGTTCTATGATGGCTCGTATACCATGTAATATAATACATGTATAAGATATTTGTACATGTAGCATTTATTCAAACAAGAAGTGCCGTGACGTTTTTGTACAAACAAGAAGTACTGTGATGGTTTTGTTCACCCAAGAAGTACTATGATGGACAGTGTATTGCCGTAGGCATTGACTTCAGCAAAGATATACTATTATGGTTTGTTCAACCAAGAAATACTATAGTTGTGTTCAACCAAGAAGTAATATGGTTTTCTTGTGCGAGGAAACCTGACAGTGTCAGATGTCACATTGTGTGTATATTTTACATGAGCTGCATGCACGTTACTAGGACAATGAGACAAAAAGTGATGAGCATGATTTGCAGAGGTTTCATGCTAGACATAGCACATTTTATTTTGTGTTTCACGGGCCCGCTGACATTAAAAAATAAAAAATCAGAATAAAAATTTCTAATTGCCACTTTTATTTGGCTACAAATGTCCTTACATAAAGATTTCACCCTCTCTTTATTCCTGTTTAAATGTCTCTGAAACAATACTATCAAGTCTTTAAGTTTACCGACCTCCTATGCGTTCAGATAAAAGGACCGAGGGATGAAGACATTTTTGGTATAAATATAGAGTAGAGTTATAAATACAGGTCATGTAAAACTCAACATCCATGTAGTCTTTTACAGTTTTGACATATTCCAGGTCGAGTTGGTCATGCTATGTTCCTATTTCTGGGTCACCTATGATTGCTCATTTTGCGAAGTCAGATCTGGCATCTACACTGTCAAATACATTATTTTAAGATAACACCACATTAGGATACAGTTCCATTATGGAATAACATTTGTAATGATATCAGCATCGCTTCTCTTGACTGAAGAACTGTCGTGGCAAATTGAAACTATTTTGAAATGTGAACTACATGTCATTACAGAAGCTGAAATGATAGTTGTAAAACATTCCTAACCCTAAGTCCCAATTCCGCTTGAACACTCGACTTCAAGTACATTTCTCCCTAACACCGCTTTGACACTCTAGTTCACATACATTCTTCCCTAGCACCGCTTGGACAGGCGACTACAAGTACATTCCTCCCTAATCCCGCTTTGACACTCGACTTCACATACATTCTTCCCTAACACCGCTCGGACAGCTGACTTCACGTACGTTCCCTGAAAACACTTTGACACTCCGCTTTGACACTCGACCTCACATAAATTCCTCTCTAACACCGCTCTCACACTCGACCTCACATACATTCCTCCCTAACTTCGCTTTGACACTCGACTTCAAATACATTCCTCCCTAACACCACTCTGTCTCACATACATTCCTCCCTAACTCCGCTCTGACATTCGAATTCACATACATTCTTCCCTAACACCTCTTGGAGAGTCGACTTCAAATACATTCCTCCCTAACTGCGCTTTGACACTCGACTTCACATACATTCTTCCCTAACACTGGTTGGACAGTCGACATCAAGAAGATTCCTCCGTAACTGCGCTTTGACACTCGACTTCACATACATTCTTCCCTAACACTGCTTGGACTGTCGACATCAAGAAGATTCCTCCCTAACTCCGCTTTGACACTCGACTTCACATACATTCTTCCTTAACACCGCTTGGACAGTTGACTTCACGTACGTTCCCTGAAAACACTTTGACACTCCGCTTTGACACTCGACATCACATAAATTCCTCTCTAACACCGCTCTCACACTCGACCTCACATACATTCCTCCCTAACTTCGCTTTGACACTCGACTTCAAATACATTCCTCCCTAACTCCGCTCTGACATTCGAATTCACATACATTCTTCCCTAACACCTCTTGGACAGTCGACTTCAAATACATTCCTCCCTAACTGCGCTTTGACACTCGACTTCACATACATTCTTCCCTAACACTGGTTGGACAGTCGACATCAAGAAGATTCCTCCCTAACTGCGCTTTGACACTCGACTTCACATACATTCTTCCCTAACACTGCTTGGACTGTCGACATCAAGAAGATTCCTCCCTAACTCCGCTTTAACACTCGACTTCACATACATTCTTCCCTAACACTGCTTGGACTGTCGACATCAAGAAGATTCCTCCCTAACTGCGCTTTGACACTCGACTTCACATACATTCTTCCCTAACACTGGTTGGACAGTCGACATCAAGAAGATTCCTCCGCAACTGCGCTTTGACACTCGACTTCACATACATTCTTCCCTAACACTGCTTGGACTGTCGACATCAAGAAGATTCCTCCCTAACTCCGCTTTGACACTCGACTTCACATACATTCTTCCTTAATACCGCTTGGACAGTTGACTTCACGTACGTTCCCTGAAAACACTTTGACACTCCGCTTTGACACTCGACTTCACATCAATTCCTCTCTAACACCGCTCTCACACTCGACCTCACATACATTCCTCCCTAACTTCGCTTTGACACTCGACTTCAAATACATTCCTCCCTAACTGCGCACTGACATTCGAATTCACATACATTCTTCCCTAACACCTCTTGGACAGTCGACTTCAAATACATTCCTCCCTAACTGCGCTTTGACACTCGACTTCACATACATTCTTCCCTAACACTGGTTGGACAGTCGACATCAAGAAGATTCCTCCCTAACTGCACTTTGACACTCGACTTCACATACATTCTTCCCTAACACTGCTTGGACTGTCGACATCAAGAAGATTCCTCCCTAACTCCGCTTTGACACTCGACTTCACATACATTCTTCCTTAACACCGCTTGGACAGTTGACTTCACGTACGTTCCCTGAAAACACTTTAGACACTCCGCTTTGACACTCGACTTCACATAAATTCCTCTCTAATTACAACGCATATAAGGGAAGTGGGAAGAGGTGCCGACATACTGACAGAGCCACATGACCTCACAGTATAGTCTTCTGGTTAACTTATCCTAAAGAACATACCAAGAATCTAACGATTCGTGATATGTGTTGTATCTCAGGTACGCTTTTATTGTAACACCGCTCTCACACTCGACCTCACATACATTCCTCCCAACTCCGCTTTGACACTCGACTTCACGTACATTCTTCCCTAACACCGCTTGGACAGTTGACTTCAAGTACATTCTTCTCTTAACTTCACTTTGACACTCGACTTCACATACATTCCTCCCTAACCCCACTCTAACACTCGGCCTCGCATACATTCCTCCCTAACTCCGCTCTGACATTCGAATTCACATACATTCTTCCCTAACACCTCTTGGACAGTCAACTTCAAATACATTCCTCCCTAACTGCGCTTGGACAGTTAGGGAGGAATGTAGGGAGGAATGTACATTCCTCCCTAGCTGCGCTTTGAGACTCGACTTCACATACATTCTTCCCTAACACTGCTTGCACAGTCGACATCAAGAAGATTCCTCCCTAACTCCGCTTTGACACTCGACTTCACATACATTCTTTCCAACACCGCTTGGACACTCGACTTCATGCACTTCCCCTGAAAACGATGTGTCTGTCGACTTCATATACATTTCTCCTTAACACTGCTTTATATGATTTTGATAGCTGAAATGAACCTGAACCTGATAGTTCTGAAACATACCTAACCCTAAGTCCTATCCCGCATTGACACATGAGTTCGCATACATTCCTTCCTAACACCGCTCTGTAAGTAGACTACAAGCACGCTTTGGTTGAGAAACTATTTGATTTCATAGCTGAAATGAACCTGAACCCGATAGTTCTAAAACATACCTAACCCTAATTTCCAATTCCACTTGGACACTCGACTTCAATGTACATTCCCCCCTTACAACTCTTTGACACTCGACTTCACATACATTCAACCCTAACAACGCTTTGACGTTCGAATTCACATACATTCCTGCCTTACACCAGTCTGACGCTTGACCTCACATACATTCTTCCCTAACTCCGCTTTGACACTAGACTTCACATACATTCTTCCCTAACACAGCTTGGACAGTTGACTTCAATTACATTCCTTCCTAACTCCGATTTGACAATCAACTTCAGATATATTATTCCCTAACACCGCTTGGACAGTCGAATTGAAGTACATTCCCTCAAAATGCTTTGACGCTCCACTTCACATACATTCTTCCCTAACTCCGCTTTGCCACTCGACTTCGCATACATTCTTCCCTAACACCGCTTGGACACTCGGCTTCATGTGCATTCCCTGAAATCCTTCGTCTCTCGACTTCACATACATTCTTGCCTAACACTGCTTTATATGATTTTGATAGCTGGAATGAACCTGAACCTGATAGTTGTGAAACATACCTAACCCTAAGTCCTATTCCGCTTTGACACTCGACTTGGCATACATTCCTCCCTAACTACCGCTCTGTAACTAGAATACAATTACACTTTGGTAGAGAAATTACTTGATTTTGATAGCTGAAATGAAGGTGAAGCTGATAGTTCTAAAAAATACCTAACCCTAAGTCGGAATTCCACTTGGACACTCGAAGTTCACATACATTCCTCTCTAATACTGCTTTGACACTTCACATACATTCCACCCTAACAACGCTTTGACACTCGAATTCACATACATTCCTGCCTAACATCGGTCTGACACGCGACCTCACATACATTCCTCCCTAACTTCGCTTTGGCACGCAATTTCACATAAATTCTTCTCTAACACCGCTTGGACGCTTTGACTCTTCGCTTTGACACTCTACTTCACATACATTCCTCCCTAACACCACTCTGACACTCGATCTCACATACATTTCTCCCTAACTGCGCTTTGACACTCGACTTTACATACATTCTTCCTTAACACCGCTTGGACAGTCGACTTCTAGGACATTCCTCCCTAACTCCGCTTTGACACTCGACTTCAAATACATTCTTCCCTAAGACCGCTTGGACACACGCCTTCAAATACATTCCCTGAAAATGCCTCAACACTCTACTTCACATACATTTCTCCCTAACACTGCTTTATATGATTTTGATAGCTGAAATGAACCTGAACCTGACAGTTGTAAAACATACCTAACCCTAAGTCCCAATTCCGCTTGGACACTCGACTTCACATACATTCCTCCCAAATACTGCTTTGACACTTCAGTTTTTCACAGTTTGATGAAGAAATTGATTTCGATAGCTGAATGAACATGACCCTGATAGTTATGTAAGTACCAATGCCGCTTTGATGCTTGATTTCACATGCAATCCTCTCCAACACTACCCTGACATTCGACCTGACATACATTCTTCCCTAACACGCCTCAGAAACTCGACCCCACACACATTCCTTCCTAACACCGCATTGACGCTATATATACCTTGTCAAAGTGTCGCTGCAAACTGTCGCTGAGGAAAAACAGTTACAAACTGTCACAGCAATCTGTCATCCGACAGAATATATAGTTTCGAACTGTCAGAGAAACCTGCCGCCCCGACAGAATATACTTTGTCAAAGTATCGCTGCAAACTGTCGCCCCGGGAAAACAGTTTCAAAGTGTCGCGGCAATCATAGTATACAAAAACATAGGCTTGTTTCCTGCAAGAGAGAAGCGGTCAACAGTTTTCAATGATGCCGGCAAGACATCATGCTGTTCCAAAAATATCAAATCCGTATCGCTGATCAGTATTCTTAATCCATAATATTCGTTGTAAAGCCATCTAAAGAATGATGTATCTCAGTCACGCTTTGACTGTGACTGTTCATATGAGTACCATGAGGTTCTTGAAGTCCATGGGTTCATACGGCCCCTAGCCCCGGGTTAAGCGGAATTAGACACAAGTTACGAAACGTAGCGCCATAGATCTTGCACGCTACGTTCGTATTTTGCTATCAGCATGCGATATGTATCGCCAAATTTGAGAAACTTTGAGTGTAGTTTCAAACTGTCGCAGCAATCCTTATCGAACCAGGTAGGAAAAAGACGCCTGAAGACAATTATATAGCTAAAGTTTTCGAGGTTTGTAAGAGAGGACCACAAGAGGGCAGACAAGTCAAAGGGACGTAGGAAAGTGTCAACTGTCGAATCTGTTGAAGTAGAAAAAGGAGAGACCTGAAGTTTCAAACTGTCGAACCAGGAAAAAGGGAGTCTGCAATGAAGTTCAAGTGTATCTGTCAAATTGTAGAAAATTTATAAAGACGACCAAGGGGAGGCAAGACAAATCGATGCGGTGCATGCTAAACTATCAATTCTGTCGAGCTAGAAAGGGAGAGGGCTAAAGTGTAACTGTCGAACCAGGAAAAGGGAGACCTGCATTCGAGACCTAGTGTGAACTTGTTGAAGATTCATAGTAAAGAAGGCCAAGAGGAGACAACTCAAAAGGATGTTGTGCAAGTGTCAAAATGTAGAGCTACACAATAGAGAGCCAAAGTTTCAAACTGTTGAATCTGGAATTGTCGGGTTAAATTGTTGAAGGATTCTAAGAGGGGATCATAAGAGGGCAGAAAACACAAAGGGACTCGGTAAAGTGTCAAAGTGTCGAATCTGTTGAGCTAGAAAAAGGGGAGACCCAACATCTCAAACTGTCGAACCACAAAAAGGGAGGATCTGCAATTTGTCGAATTGTAGAAGGTTTATAAAGAATATCAAGGGGAGACATCACAATGGATGCAGTGAAACTGCTGAGCTGTCGAATCTGTCGAGCTAGAAAAGGAGAGAGCCAAAGTGTCAAACTGTCGAACGACGAACAAGGATAAGTGGAACCTGCAGTGGAGACCTGTCTGTGAAATTGTTGAAGATTTATAAAGAAGACCAAGAGGAGAACTCAAAAGGATGTTGTGAAAGTGTCAAACTGTCAAGCTACAAAATGGAGAGCTAAATTGTCGAACTGTCGAATAGTCAAATCAGGAAATGGGGGCGTCTACAGTCAAGTTGTATCTGTCATATTGTCGAAGGTTTATGAAGAAGACCAATGTGTCAAACTGTCTGATCTGTCAAACTAGAGAAGGAATGGGCCAAAGTGTCAAACTGTCTAATCTGTCGAACTAGAAAAAAGAGCGGGCCAAAGTGTCAAACTGTGTAATCTGTCGAACTACAGAAGGAATGGGCCAAAGTGTCAAACTGTCTAATCCGTCAACTAGAGAAGGAATGGGCCAAAGTGTCAAACTGTCTAATCTGTCGAACTAGAAAAAAGGAGAAGGCCAAAGTGTCAAACTGTCGAACCACCGAACCAGGAAAAGGGGAGCTTGTAGTCAACTGTCAGATTATCAGAGTTTTATAAATAAGACCAAGGGGAGACAACTTCTTTTGGATTTTTTTTTAAATTTCTGTATGGTTCATACATGGAAATAAAGTATTGTATGGTATCTGTCAAACTGTCAAAGGTTTATTTAGAAGACCAAGGGGACACAACTCAAATTATCTGATCAGTCAAGCTAGGAAAGGAAAGGGCCAATGTGTCAACTGCGAGGGTTTATAAGCAAGACTAAGGGAGGCAACTTGAAGAGTCTAAGAATAAAACTCAATGCATACGGTCAAGGTGTCAAAGTGCCAAACTGTCGAACTGTCAAACTAGGAATAGTGGTGTCCAGCGAAATAACACTATATATCAGGATTATCTGTCAAATTGTTAGAAATCAAAGGTAATAATAATACCAAAGGGAGACAACTCAAAGGGCTGCGGTGAACATGGCAGACTGCGATACCAGCCATGTTTATGTTGAAATGAAGATTTACAATACAAGGGGATACAATTTAAAGAGTCGAACATGAATCAATTATGTTCACATTCCATTATAACAATACATATCAATATCACTTCACGCCCCCAGTAACTCAGGTGGTGTCATTTCAACAGGGTAGGCCTAACTTGCACACGTTACATGCATGTATAGACTATAGGACAACAACAACAACAGTGGCAAGCATCCGCCCAGAAAAAAGGATAAACATTTTACAGATAAAACATATAGGGAGGGATGTATGGTTGATGAATTCAGTGCAATGGTGAGGATCGCCGTTATATGACCATCAAACGAGATAGGCTGGTGTGATAAAGGCCTCTGGCTGTGTCAAAAACTTGATCTGTGAATTGAATTACTGTTACATATAATATGCGGAATTGGGATTTGCTATTTTGATGCTGAAAACCCAGCTACCACCCCCACCCACCCACCGTTTCTCGTGATTGCTTACATGAGGGATGGACCCGAATTTATCAAAGTTAAACGTAATGTCCCACACAAAAATCAGAAATCTTCAACGAACCCTGTCACAGTGAAAAATAGCATTAAAACACAGTCAACTTCTCAACGAAAACAGGGTGCCTTCGCAACGAAGCCAATTTGGAGAAGTGAGACTTAAGAGATTTCTCGCGAGATTTAGCTTACAAGGGCTGAAGTAACTAGCTGAAGCCAGGAGAATACATCGTTATACCTTACGGAGGTTTTACGAAATAAAATTCGATTATCGTCCACACAAGTGTAGCCAGTTACTTGAAGTGCTTTGTAATTGACACACTGTTCCCGCAAACTAAACTTTTCAGTTGATTCATTCACATTCCAAATTTGTATATTCTAAAAGCCGCATGTTAACTAATGGTTTCGCCTGGTGTTATTCCCTTATGTGTGGTCATCTGACTGTCTGTTATTTGGCAACCTCTGCAGGACGTTGACAATTCCATACATGTTAGAAAGCTGGAACCTCTGTTCTCTAGCTTGTGCTCGGTTAATAATAATGTCGTCAAAATTTCTGCTTTCGTTTAACGTGGCCTTATTGTCCAGGACTTATTTCACATTCTCTACTTTTCGGCCTTTTCCACCGTCACATTTTTTTAGATTATATTCCGTCTTTATAATGCCATTGACTTTGGACATAACGTTTTCGTGATTACTTTCAGGTACACCTCTGAACACTAAGCTCAACAGCTCAACTTGCCTCGTTCGCGTGACTAGTTTTGTTCACGTTGGTCTTTAATTCGTCTATTTCCTTAGGTAGGCCTTGGTTTAATTTATTAATATTTTCACGAATGTCACCTATTGAAATATCAATTTCTTTCCGAAGTTTAGTTGTCACTTCTCGGAGTGTTAAATTGATTTGAGTGTTTTTGTTCAATATTATCTTCCAGCGCATCTATTCGTTTTTTCAAAAAAGTTCAGCATTTTCCTTATTTCATCAGCCGATAATCCAGAATATAAGGAGTTCAAGTAAGATATTACATCTGGTATTGTCATGACTTGCCAGGCTGAGAAATTTGCTCACCAATCGTCTCAATATACGACTGTCCGCTGGCATGAAACCTCTGCCTTGGAAATCACTCCATTATCGACGACGGTGTTAGGTAAATATTTCCCAGCTTGTCCACCAGAAGGATCTATAACATTCACGACAAGCGGCCCGACTATAACCTCACACACAAAATCCATGGCAGGATGGCATCCATCTGATTACGCCGTTTTTCCTTCGTAATGCAATCGGTTTCTTCACCAATTTGTTCCCTCTTACAACCCCTTACTTCACCGATAGCATCAAACGATAAAATAGCCAGAATCGCTGTGCAATATCATCTTAGGCAGACTACGGAACGGCTGCAGTTCTCTGAAAGGGAACCTATTTCTTAATTACATTACCGATTCATCCAGATGCACATGTAGCCACAGAGACGAAACCGCTGCTCACTATCTACTAGAATATTCGACTTATGCTATTCAACGCCGTACAATGCTAGATAATATAAAAAATAAAGGCTAACGATCGATCTGTAACAATGATGCTATACGATTATCATTCGATTAACAGTGCAATAAATGAATTGGTTGCCGCGAATGTATGCGAATACAATGCGTCAACAAAACCGTTTTAATATCCATATTGTTTTTGATTGTCTCTTTGTCATGTTTCTCCTTTGAGGCGCTTCCTAGAGTGCCCTACTAGCATCCTCTGGACAACCAATCCTTTGCAATATGCCGGTATCACTTCTATTATGCAATCATTTTGTATTCTCATGTAACCATTTAGTACATATCATTCCTGACAAGTATAACTGTATATTTTTCTCTTCAGATACCTGCCACATCTCTTCTTGTACATATTCATCAAAAAAATGTAAATGTACTTCATGAACAATTTAGGGACACGTGATAAGCTTTGAGCTTAAAGGTTTCTCGTGAGACAAATAAATTACGTTTACACCGCACAAATGGGCGAGCTTGCGCGCTACGCTTGTGTTTTGCTATCAGTATGTGTTATGAGAAACGCTGAGTGGAGGTGCTTGGTGCTATAGCCCTGTTTCACAAGTCTCTGCAATAATGTTTTGTAACGTTGATAATAAAATCGTCACATTTTACGCAAGATCCAGCAAATACTTCTAGTCGAGATGGGTATGCGCCATACGAAGGTCTCGATCGCTGTCCAGAGAGGGATATTGTAGTCATCTCTCTTGTCATAAAGATCACAAACCACCATTGAATTTTCTGGGCCTAAGACTATTATCAGGACTTTCTGATAATATACTTCCGGCGAACATTGATTGGTCATTAAATCTTACTTGACCAGAAGAGGTGATATATTTTAAAATGTTTCTATAATATTTAACTCTCAAATTGACTGGCCATCTCTGAAATTTGTGGTTATGGTGTAGGGCGGGATGACCCTATCTGTGGCGGTCTTATCTAGAAAAAACAAAATGGTGGAGAATATATGCTGATGTTTTTAGATTTAGATGCTTGAGCGAAAGGATCACGCTACCTGGTGTTGTGGGTCTTTTGTCGCGGTGAATATTAGGTAATGTAGTTTTCTCAAGATGTGGCGACATTTTAGTGATTTCTGACCTTAAGTCGACGAGGGAGAAGTCCCGTTTCATCGCCCCCACCACTGAAATTTGGGAGGGGGGGAAGGGGGGGGGGGCTGTGAAAATGGTAATGGTCCGTCCGCCCTTCCGTCCCAAATGCTGTGAACGCAATATCTCAATAACATAGAGGGTAGAGCCTTGATTTGTACTATCTTATGGGATTCTCTATATCAAGTTCACTCAGAACTGGCCATGACATATTTTCAAATGTCACTGTGGTCAAAATGTGAATAGAAGGGACAGTCCATTGTGAACTCAATATCCAAGAGAGAGAGAGAGAGAGAATTAAGGTTTAACGTCGCGTTCAGCAATATTTCAGCTATATAGCGACGATCAAACAATATTCTAAGTATTCAAGTTAATAACTTAGTAATCGAACACCCTAAATTTTACACACATTAAAACTCATACAACGTACCATACCTACAGTCATATTTCACCCGACTGAAAAGATCTTCTAAAGTAGCTGCTCGATAAAAAAGAATCTCTTACAATCTTAAAATCTATACAGTCGATAAGAATACATGTATGTTTCACTGTGAGATCTTCTTGAAATGGAATACACCTTGGGACTGGCTCTTTTTTTTAGTAAATGTTCTTAAACGAGTTAATCGTGTATGGTCGATTCTACATCGCCTGATCATGGCTTGATCGAAACGTTTTCGACTGTTCAGATGAGTATAACCTACAGTTTTTTGAACTCATGAAGTTTGTTATTATTCACAGCATCCCCAAAAGATTGAAGCAGCTTTCTCACATGAGTACGGATAGAGGTTCTGAAATCGATCTGTTGATCAAATCTAGTCATATAATTGTAGAATATTCAAGATGGTGGGATGAGTTGAAGTTCCATTTTTCACATATTGTCATATGGGAGCCTCTAGGTCAAGTTCTCTCCGGAATAACCTTGACCTTTTTATTGAAGGTCAAAGATGTCAAACTGTGAATAGCATTGTGAACGAAATATATCAATGAAACTGGGAGATGAAGACTGGATATTTCCAACAATGCTGTCTTTTGGGTGACTGAAGGTCAAGTTCACTCCTGGTTGACCTTGAGCGGTTTTCAAAGACCACAGATGCAAGAAAGTGAATAGCAGTGACAGTCTCAAATAGGGCAAATACAACTGGGGCCCTTATATTATACACAATGCTGCCTTATGGGGGCTTCGTACTTCTATTTACGGTAATCTGGCTTAAAACGACTGAGCCGCTGAGCATATAGGGTTCGTCGTATTCATAGCTTGACCTTGATTTTCTGGGCATGCAGGTGTGAGGAAACCGGTTAGCAAGAGAGTAACAGGTGTCGTATATTCTGTGCTGGAATTTTGTTGAAGCTGGGTAATTTCTCGCTGAGAGATTCGGCAAATGTTTATGCCGTTCGTTATCCGGAGAGAAACTGATCATGTGTGGTAAATTCCCATTGAATGTGGCTGACACTGAAATTCTGCAAATTAGTGCAAGTGGGAGCTGTTGAACTGTGTTCCGCAAAGAACCAGTGAAGTCTAGAGATGATCGGCCCGATGTAATATAACCGGTGTAAATGAGCTGACCGATGGATTTTTGAACTGCTAACTTTACTGTGGGAAGTTCAGCACACTGTAATGCTGTCAACGCTATGCTGTGGTCCACGAGCGGCATACCAGCGTCAAACAGGTAGGCCTAATGATGAGACAAACTGTGCATTGTTAAATGGCTAAATGAATATTTCATCATATCATTGGAATCCACTGGTGAATGGATCAGTAAGCTGATAAATGTTTGATCACCGCGCTGATAAGCCTGCTGATAAATATTTGATCACCACGCTGATATTCCCGGTGATAAATATTTAAAGACCACGCTGATATTCCTGTTGATAAATATTTGATCACTGCACTGATTTTCCAGCTGATAATTCTGCTCATCACCGTGCTTATAGTCTTGCGCTGAGAATTTGCTTATCACCGCGTTGATAGTCTTGAACGGTTAAATGCAATATTCAACTCATTGATATTGGAAACTGACCATTGTATTAATCAACGCACTGATAACATGAATTGATATGTGTACTAATTAAGGATTATATATTATTACTATACTGAACTGATTCATTGTGCACCTATATTATAGTACTGAACTGTTATTTTTTCACGTATATTATTACAATACTGAACTGATTTCTATCGCATTTAATCATATATTAAATGATTACTAGGGCTGGCGTCATATAAAGCTGAACTGATTGTTACAGTAATTGTAATTGTAATTCTTGCTGGTAATTGTCACGTGATATATGCCACTGTTGTCCTGTTGTCAAGAGCATACAGAAGTCACGTCTTGACATTTGGTGGCAGTGGTGGGATGCTCTTGATGCGCATTGAAATTTACCAGGATGAGCAAGTAGTAATTGATTTCATTGACCAATGTATTGTAAGTTTTGCACCAAATGTTAAATGATATCCTATTATGAATAGGGGGTTAGCAGAGAGAAGCCTTTGTTTCGGTCCTCGCTACGCAATTAAAGCACCTCTTCATGACCTGACCAAGCAGTGGAGAGGAAGGCGGCCTAAACGTGATACATACTGCGAACTTCATTGATTTGTTGAAGTTCTGTGAGTTTTCGCAATTCAGTAAATAAAATCCTGACCTTATCATTGACCCATCATCCACCATTTGGGATTTTAAGTTAGGTGGATTTTTAGACGTCTCAAAGATTACGAATATCAAATTTTTGAATGACGTAGTATTTGCATGGTGCAATGCAATTCACACAAGATCTGTCGGATTACATAAAAACACGTTCTGGGAGTTATAAATACACTAACCGCGGGCTAATCTACTTAAAGTTTACTTATAACGGTGAATTAACTATGCTCTATTTATTTATACAGCAGAAAATATACATATATGTGAGAGAGCATCACATCTTTTGTAATATCTGTACGTAACTGATTTAACTGGCTGTCTGGGTGCTCGTTTGGTTTGATAACTATGTAGAGTAAGTTGTATGAGTCAGTTAAACCAGTATTTCCACATCGAGAAGAAGACAGTTTGGTTAATTTGTATGTGAGAATCTGATGAATCAAGGTAAGTCAGTGTTCAGTACACTTTCTCGCTCTTTGGTTCAGTTTTGAACACATCACATAATTCGTGTGTGGGATGCTCTTTGCCATGCACCAAGAGATAATTTTAAATACACATACGATTATATATAGGCAATCCTGTGATTGATCAATACTGTACAATAACTGAACATTTCTGATCAGAAAGGCACCTGAGAAGTTCTGATCAGTTGTTGACCGTACATGTACTGAGCAATAACCACATAGATCTGCTAAGGTACTGATAGGTACCATGTAATTACTGTACAATTCCATGCAGTCTTCAACTGCACAGTTCTTCAGAGTAACTCAGCAGCACTATGGGAGATTGGGGTACACTGGAACATTTTTCACAATTTTGCAAAAATCTCAGCTATTATTGTCCTGTAGGGTAGCTTTCTAAGCTCTAGTTAGAACTACTCTATAGTATAACATAATCATACAAACAATTGTGAAATATCTGTTATACTTTTCTCCATAATTCATTTTTTTTAAAGTAAAAAAAAGTGTCCCAGTTTGCCCCGGATATGGGTGCACTGGGATACCCACTGGCATGACTGGAGCGCAGTGGAACAATAATCGAAATACATTTTAAATCACGTATATACTAATATGTTTCATATGAATTTAGAAGATTCAACAGTGATGGTCAGTTTAGTTGCAATTGTAGACCCCTGCTTTACAGGCCAAATTTGAGGGAAAAAATATTTTGTGTTATTCTCATGCCAATAAAAGCATTAGTAAAACTCATCAAATCCGGTAGGATTAGTCATTACTACTATATAGAAAATAAAATAATGCACTTTAATAGCCTTTTAGGGCGAGGGTAAATTTAATCATTTGATAACTATTGTCCCAGTATGCCCCGGCAAAAGTGTCTCAGTCTACCCCGAGAGCATGATATATTGTTTTATGAAAAAAACTAATGCATACATCTGAGATAATAAATCGATATAATTAAATTGTAGCCTTGTCCATCCTCTCTCAGTTGTAACAAACAGCAAACAGCTATATCAAAATATCATCCTCATTCCTTAAAATTTAATTGGACTGCTCAAAAACTATTTGTTGCCCCTAATTTTTCACTTGTAATTAAGCAATGATACTACTACACTCGATGTAAACGACAGTCGTAGTGAACATACTCCTGTGCCTTCATATGCTGATGTAGAAGCTGAACTCATCACAGATGATGCAAGAAATGAGCTATTATTATTAGTAGATGAAAAATGAGGTGAAGATGAAGATATGAGTCCCACACCTGTGCATTCTGGTGGTAACTTGAATCTCACCCCAGATGATGATGTGATCGCTGAGCTCACCAAAGCTGATGCTAGAGACGAGCTACCCTCAGTAGATGCACCTGTACATTCTGGTGGTAACTTGAACTTCGCCCCAGATGCTGATATGGTTGCTGAGCTCACCAGAGATGAGCTAGAAATGAGCTACCCTCAGTAGATGAAGAGGGAGGTGAAGATGAAGATATTCTATTTCTGAAGCAGATGCACATGTGGACTTCACTCCTGGCGATGATGTGATCGAGGGGTTCACTAGTGATGAAGCTAGCAAGGAGATACTCATGGAAGATGAAAAACAAGGTGAAGGAGAACTTGATAACTCCATTCTCAACACAGATGCGTCTATTAAATCCACCCCAGACAAAAACGCGGTCGCTGAGCACATAGATAAATCTTATCTTATAATAATGAGCGACCCGGCGAGACTTCCTTAAACCAGAAATCGAAAAAGAAATGTGAGCTTAAGAGAGAACAATAAATTTATGGCAATAAAGACAAAGATACGCAGCAGTTGCGAGAAGAGCAGAAAAAGGAACAGAAAAGTCATAGGGAAAGACCTGGGTGTTTTACATAGTCCTATTGATTTGAAGACGGATTTACAAGCTGTAGCAGTTCGTGTTACTTTGAATTCTGTATTCACATTAGGCACGGTGTACATACCTTCATCTAGATGTCTCCGTCTTAGTGAACTTCACGATCAGCTCCCTAAACCTTGTTTATTAATGGGTGATTTTAACGGCAGTAGTAACTTTTGGGACACTCAAGAGAATTGTAAAGGAAAAAGGGGTCGCACATATTTAAAAAAAACATGGTTTAATGATGACTGCAAAGAGGCAAGGAAATGTAGGAAGAAAGCTGACCGGTTTTTTTGCCGACATCCAAATTCTAAAAACTTGAAAGACCTCAGAGTTACTAGAGCTAAAGCTCGTAGAACCATGAAACAGAACAAACGTGATTATTGGAATATATTTGATTCTAAGATCAATACACATACTCCTAAAACGAAACGTTTTAGTGTTCATCATCTCAAGGATGGAAATCAGGTGTTAAATGACAGAGTAGAGATTACGAATAAGCTAGGCAAAACAGTTGCCAAAAAATCTTCGCAGATAATTATTTACCTTAATTTCAAAGTTTCCAAAAAAGAAAGCAGAAAATAAAATAAAGTTTTCCTCCAATAACCGTGAAGGTTATAACGCTATGTTTACAATTGAGGAACTTCATGCTTTTCTCACGAAAGCTAACGGTTCTGCTGCAGGCCCTGATAATATTCATTTTTAAACATCTACCCGAATCTCCTCCAGAAATTCTATTACACGTATTCAGCAGACTTTGGATAACAGGAAACGTTCCTTCTGTCATGGCATAATGCCATTTTATGCCAGTACCAAAGCCTGGCCGTAACCATACAGGCCCTGCTAATTATCGTCCGATTTCACTGACTAGCTGTGTTTGTAAAACAATGGAACGCATGATAAATGATCCCATTGTTTGGTACATAGAAACCGAAAAGAGACTTACTGATATTCCAGCTGGTTTCCGTAAAATATGTGAACCATTGACTATTTGATCAGATTAGATTCTTATGTCAAGAATGCTTTTGCCAAGAATGAACATGTAGTTTCTATCTTTTTTTATTTGAAAAAAAACCTTTGATACTACATGGAAATATATGACTCTGACATACCTGCATAATATGAGATTAAAGAGCGGTTTATCCATTTTTATATCCAACAAACCCTCCATTATTCCACCTCTTGGAATTCGTATGAAACCACACATTGTAGCAGCTGGTATTTACCGTAGTCAAATTTTACCTAACAAGCTCTAAGTCCACCATGGCAGTTAGCTAAACCAGAAATATATATAACACTAACGAAATATAGAAAGAAAGACACGAGCCAGCTAGTGTATACACAAGCATTTGGTCTACTAAGAGAAAAATACTGATCGCATCAGGCTATTTATACAGATGGCTCTAAAGATGGTGAGAGAGTAACATGTGATACTATATCAAAACTAAAACCTGTCGACTTCCAGGTGAAAATTCGATATTCACCGCAGAAGCAAAAGCTATATTGTTGATTTTGAAAGGTATTGGGTACACTAAAAGGAAAAATATGTCATCTCCTCAAATTCACTGTCATGCCTTCAGGCGATTAAAAGTGGAACCTCAACTTATCTCACCATCTTGAATATTCTACAATTATATGACTTTAGATTTGATCAACAGCTTGATATTGTGTTTTGTTGGTTGCCTAGTCGGCACTGGCATCACTAAGGCTGCTCTAGATAATGAGGTTCATCCTGTTGGAATCACATATAGCGATTTCAGGCCCTCTTATCTGTATTTATATGAGAAAGCTGTTTCAATCTTTGTGGGATGCTGTGAATAATAACAAACTTCATGACTGTAGGCTATACTCATCTGAATAGCCAGAAACGTTTCGATCAATCCATGATCAGGCGATGTAGAATCGGCCATGCGCGATTAACTCACGAACATTCCCTAAAAGAAAAGCCAGTCTCAAGTTGTATTCCATGCCACGAAGATCCCACAGTGAAACATATTCTTATCGAATGCATAGATTTTTAAGATTGTAAGAGATTCATTTTATCGAGCAGCGGCTTTAATTCTTTTTAGTCGGGTGAAAGAAAACTGTATCTTAGGTTATTTGAGAGAAATCGGTTTGTTGTGTAAGTTTTAATGTGTGTATGTTTCAATGTGTTGGATTACTAAGTTATTAACTTGAATACTTGGAATTTTGTTTGATCGTCATTGCTGAAAGCAACGTGAAACCTCAATTCTCCAGCTTCAACATATAAACTTTCTTGAGGGGATGTTCTGAACATCATTTTCTAGACACCATTTCTGAAGCAATTCAAACACAGCTGTAATGATCCTTCAAGGAGCGCCAGTGGATTTATTATAAAACTTCAACTAATTTGTTGATCTTGATACTAAACAGAGGAAGAGACAAAAGACTGTCCTGTGTCCTGATCGATAGGATCAGACTTGACAGGCGAACATGAAATTGTCTATCATTAAAAAGGTTAATATAAAAATGGGTAAACGGCCATAGCTGTCGTAGCTCTCTAGATTTGTATCTAATACCGCTTATGCCGGTGCTAGGGACCGTGTGGTCATATCATCCAAGTTGCCACATGAACAGGTACAATAAAGGCGTACCTGAGATACAACACATATCAGGAATCATTAGATTCTTGGTATGTGCTTTAGTATAGGTTAACCGGAAGACTATACTGTGAAGTTATGTGGCTCTGTCAGTATGTCGGCACCTAATCTCACTTCCCTTATATGTGTTGTAATTTTTACCTGCATATGGCGAGATTCTGCTGGTGGACGTGTCGTCCCCGAGGCCCACCGCCTGTACAAACCTTTTGGTCTTTGATATATGTTGACATTTGTGGGAAGTTGATGTTGGGTCGACATCGGGCCTTACAGACTAGACTTTTGTGTTAAATGCCGTCATTTTCATCTGACGACGATACAGCATTATAGTATTTAATCCACAGTGTACGAGTTGCCACAGCGATACAGCTCACCAATTACCAGTATACGAGTTGTCAGAGCATTTCCATCATAGCTCTCTAGATTTGTATCTAATACCGGTGCTAGGGGCCGTGGGGTGCTAGGGGCCGTGTGGTGATATCATCCAAGTTGCCACATGAACAGGTACAATACAAGCGTACATGAGATACAACACATATCACGAATCGTTAGATTCTTGGTATGTGCTTTAGAATAGGTTAACCGGAAGACTATACTGTGAAGTCATGTGGCTCTGTCAGTATGTCGACACCTCTTCCCACTTCCCTTATATGTGTTGTAATTTCAATCTCATAGTATTTAAAATTCCAGTATTTCCAAGTAGCATCAAGTTTTTGCAAGTCACAAAAGATAAAAAAACACATATTCATTCTTGGCGAAAGCATTCTTAACAAAGTAATCTAAATGATCAATGGTACTTATATTTTTTTACGGATACCAGCTTGAATATCGGTAATATTTGTTTAGTTTCTACGTACAACAAGCGGGTCCTTTATCATGCGTTACATTGTTTTATAAACACAGCTAGTCTTCATGGTAACGGCTAAGTTTTGGCAACGGAAAGAAAATGGCATTATGCCATAATGGTGGAAACTCCCGTCACTTGCATGTTAAATATGGATGATAGAAGATTCTGGTTGGATATTTCAAAAGTCGATACTGAATATTATCAGAGCTTGCAGCAGAATCGTTAACTTTATCGAAAGAAGCATGAAGTTACAGTAAAATTTATTTAACAAAATAATTTAGAATTAAATCTCCTCTGACGCGGCCGATACGATCTTCAAAACTAGCTGCTCGATAATGTTTTACCTTAGCCAAATGTATACAATTAATTTGAATATGTTTGACTGAGATTTTTTTTTGCATGAAATATACATTGCAGACTCTTTATCTTTTAACACATATTCAGGAGTCATTTTCGACAGATTGACAGGAAACAACTTTAAGCCGGTCAATCACAATTGTGTCGCACAATCACTGCGGCGGGGTGGGGGAGCAATCATCATCAGTTCATAGTCTCTAGACGGTTGATGAGTTTAATTCTATTACATAATTTTATTTGAGAAGGTTTGAAAAAGAAAATTGTTTATTTATTGAAATGAATTGATCAGAGGGTTGGTCAGACGTTGGCATGGTTATCTGGAACAAGGTAAAGAAAATCTATGCTTCAGTATTCCAAATGATGAGATCCTGATGTTTGAAACCTGACTGCATTTTATCTAATTTTGTTCAATCGAAAACATAACATGTTACAGAAACAGATCTAGGTCAACATTATTTTATTGAAAGTATATTCTACTTGGCAGAGCAATAATTTTTTTTGAACTTCTCGAAAAAGAAACGTTTGAAGATAGCGGCTCAGTTTATGTGAAGATATGCAATTCAAATTTACCTATTCCTGTATAAAAATGAAATGGACGTACAAAAAGTATAAAATTCATGGATTTAAACCTACTCAACCTATATAACGTTCCAATATTTTTAAACACAATGTAGTTGTGATTGTATCGCCACCAACGTATAGCTAGACAAGATAATATTAGGCTATTGTATATAAACTATTGATGGAAATGATGAGAATTGTCAGATAAAACTCATCTCTGTCCAAATTATATAGAAAGATATCATTGACTCGATACTGCTCTCGTTCCAACGCCACCTGGTTCTACTACTGCTATTCACGATGGAAAACCTAATCACATAATTAGAAAAAACATAATTAATCTAGAGCATATCATGATATGATATATAGAGATTATTGTATACTCATTTCCATATCGGCCCTGGTATCAGCCCGAGACCCCCATATCAGCCAGAGGGTCGAAGGCCCGTGGGCTGATATGGGAGTCGAGGGTGGCCCGTGGACTGATATGGTGGTCGAGGGCTGATACCAGGAACGATATGGAAATGGGCATATCATAATCTATCTATCACATATTCATAGATGAATGATAGCATCGTAATTAACAAAACAAGAAGGCTAGAAAATATTTGTAAATGAAACTGTTTCATCGAAAATTGAACCCTCCGTAAAATGGAGTCTATGTTGTGAAATTTCTTCGTCTCATTTTGATGATACACAACAAGCAAGAGCGCGATATATATTGTCAAGGAAGGTTTAAAATTCAAGATTGATTATCGGATTACTACGCATACCTCGTGAAATGTTAATACTCAGAAAGATTCAGGTTAAAGCACAAAAAGTGCGCTCGACAAGACTACAGAGAGAACACAAGGATTTCCTTGAGGGGAACCACTCATGTGCGTGATATCAGCCCAAGGGCAGATAACCGATCGCGTGAGGGCAGAAATCCATATCATGATATGGAACGGTGCCATTCCATAGTGTCAACGGGGCTAAATGTCCAGTATCATAGCCAAATAGGTGAAAAAATATAATATACATTATAAGAAATGGAAATTACTGTTGTTATTCGGAAAATGGATGATGAAACCAAAACCACGTGAACGTAGAACTAAAATGGAGACGTTTTGCTCCTAATGCACAACCAACAATTATCCGCCTTAGATCTGATTTAGAAAGCTAGATAACAGAAATGTCTTCCTATATTCATACGACCAATGTGCAATGAAGACTGCAAGGCATGTTTGCGCGTATCTTGATGGATGGGGATGTCAGCGCCAGATGGAGTGTCATGTTCAGCGATTCAGACAATGGTTACGACGAGAAACGTAAACGAAAGCCTTTTGCATTACACATCAATGTGGCGGGTAGCGGAAGATTTCTAATAATTATTATCCATAATCAATATTTGAAGGAGAGTAAATTACCTTTACTGGAATTCAGCAATTTTTCCAAATGCAGGGTGTCAACAGTCGATGAGGCTGAATTCATAGAGTGTATATTCAAATGGTATCAGGTACGAAACAGATTACGGATATACACGCAAAACGATAGTTCATCAGTAAAATGACGACCAGGAGTGAAGACGAGAAGACTTTGCTGATAAAAAAAAGATCGGGTGAAACGAAGAACGAAAAGGAACCCGCAAATCGGTAAGTGGAATTTTAAAATATGATCTTAATCAGTAGTGCTGTTAAGGGGTTTTTTCTTCTCTTTCATCATACTGCTCACATTTCTCACAATTGAGATTCGGGAAAATATTTTCTACCCGAAAATACCATAATGGTATATGTATAATGGCTAGCCATAGAGTAAGGTGACATTATAACACCCCTAGAATGGAAAGCAGCATGTAACACCTGCATGTTGCGATTACTAATAGTTGGATCGTATGTGTGTGCAGTGTGGTTTCTATCAGAACTAATAGACTACTTATGCCAAACAATACACAGCAAATCAGTTATTTTTTTCAATACTTTTACCGCATGCATTGTTAATTCACCTGGCTACAGAAAAAGATACCTCCATGTGCAGATTACCTTCAAACCGAGATCGTTGTTCCTGCATCACCAACACGTCCGATCAAATGTAATTTCATTTAACAAATTAGTTAAACCACTGAGATTTGTACTATACCCAACCCATATATCTTTCGTATTAAATCTATCTAGTCTTTGACGAGCAGTTTGGGTATCAATATTACACACTGATTGCAGAATACATCGTAGCGTGCAGGATTCTAGCGCTAAAGTCAAGTTGTTTGATATTGGAATTGCAGCATTTCGTTGTGGGGAGATGTGCACATTTGCTGAACGTTTGTAAGCTTGCAAGTGACTGCCTTGGTTTGGTAAAACGAAATTTTGGCAGCAAATACTTAAGTGAACGATATTATTCGTAACCTTATCCATACTTAAGTGAACGATATCATTCGCAACCTTATCCAAATTGTCTCAAATGACAGGTATTCCATAAGGCCTGACTGCGGAGTACCTGGCTATCTGACTCAATTCAATGGTCTCCAAATTAGGCAAAATATTTTGTTTTCAGTGCGCTATAGCTGTAGTCAATAGTTGTGCTTTTCGGAGCTGTGGGTCTGACTTATCGTAAGAAATATGATCGAATGACTTAAAAAAAAGCACCAACACCATACTGTCTTAAGATATGAAATTGCCACTTGATCTCACCAGTATACGTTTTGCCGGTCAAACAGCCATCGTCCGCAGTAAACAAACTCCGGGCATCTAGTATATAGTGATGAAGAAAATGAGGGAAAATGCTCCCTCCCCAACCAGATGAACTCTACTAAGCCCTGAGGGGGGTCTTCCTACCAGTCTTTCTATCTCCGGAACGAGAGAGAGAGAATTAAGGATTAACGCCGCGTTCAGCAACATTTGAGCAATTTAGCGACGACCAAACAAAATTATATGTATTCCAACAAAATAACCCAGCAATCCAGAAGTAATCAACAAAACACACCAAAAAATTTAGAGCGGGCACTGTCTTTGTAGTTTGTTATATTGGGGTCATTTTGGGACTATTTGCATAACCCCCGTGTCGAGGATCATGGGATAATTCAAAATGGCGATCATGTGCTAACAAGAAAAGAGGCCTTTTCGTATTTTCTTCTTCAAAATTGTTGCTTTTTCGCGAAGGAAAATGGGCAAAATCTATTTTATTTCACACCAGCTTACCACTTATTCATTTATCATGCATTTTTTACGAACAATTACATAAAAAAATGAAAAATCGACCAAAAATTGTCATATTGGATTTTTTATTGCATTTTCTGGTGGAGCATGTCCAAAGGGTATAAGGTGTTAATTACAAGCGTCTACTCCGTCATTCATAATCCAGCCGTCGTCCATTAGAGAATATCCGCGTCCATAATCCAAAGACCTATTCCATTTTCCATATAACAGTATTAGCACCTAATTCAAAAAGATCACAGTATACATAAACATAGGCTTGTTTCCTGCAAGAGAGAAGCGGTCAACAGTTTTCAATGATGCCGACAAGACATCATGATGTTCCAAAAATATAAAATCCGTATCGCTGATCAGTATTCTTAATCCATAATAATCGTTGTAAATTCGTTATCTAGATACGAGTATACGATAACGAATACGAATATAGAAGTTGTCAGAGCATTTCCATCACAGCTGTCTAGATTTGTATCTGATGCCGCTTATGGCGAGATTCTGCTGGTGGACGTTTCGTCCCCGAGGCCCGTACCCTGTATCCGTATCGCTGATCAGTATTCTTAATCCATAATATTCGTTGTAAAGTCGTCATCTAAGAATGATGTATCTCAGTCACGCTTTGATTTGGTTTCACCCCCTTACTCAAAGGGTTAGAAGAATAATTAGTATGCGACTACAGAACTCTAGACTGAATAACAACATAATATTAAGTGATTCTTATTTAATCTAATTCATTATTCGTGTGTTAATGCAATGGTACATGCCGAGATTAAGTATCTGAACATTTAAATCCGTAGTGCCCGTCCTGTGTCTTAGGTTATTTGAGAGAAATCGGTTTGTTGCATAAGTTTAATGTGTGTATGTTTTAATGTGTTGGATTACTAAGTTATTAACCTGAATAATTAGAATTTTGTGTGGTCGTCGCTATATAGCTGAAATATTGCTAAACGTGACGTTAAAGCTTAATTCTCTCTCTCTCTCTCTCTCTCTCTCTCTCTCTATCTCTCCGTGATTTATAGCTCGATAACCACACGGCGTAGAGATATAATATATACGCCGCTCGAAAGGTATTGATTAGGAGAGTGACAGCCTATTTTGGACCGGGTCCCGGAGGTGGGTGGATGGCTACGCCCTTTGCTATGTTATTAGTATATTCTCGGCATGCAAGATTTACCACATAAAAAGGCACTGAAGATATGCCATCCCTCATTGGTTTACACAGACAGCCAAAATAAACAGTAGAATAGACGATAACAACTTGACGATCATAGTGGTGAGTCCAGTTTCAGGATTAATCCCAGTCTACCTCAGGAACCATGGATTAAATCTACGTTCAGCTGATAGCCGTTCTCCAAATTGTGTTGTCCCATAACTCGATAACTGCTTGATGTAGAGATACAATGTATACGGCACTTTAAAGCTCATGCTCAGAAAAGTGACCAAAAAAATGTTTTGGATGGTTGTCACAGGGGGTGGAGTGGGACACCTAAATTATGTTTCCCTGTGTAAAAATTGGAGTGGGGCACATGTACATGTATGCTGGGGTGTACGTATGACTACGAGTTTCAGCCCCTGCTAACGTCCACATTGTGTTTTCCATTACGTGGTTGGCCTTAAATTGAATTACCCTGACCTATATAAAAGCTAGCTATTCTACTATGGGACTAATATTAAAAAAAATGCCGTATAATATAAAAGAAAATGTTGCGCTGTTCAAAAAAATATTGTAGGTAAATAATTACAGTACCAAGATCATAATATAGAATTTCCAAATCATTGACGAGCGAATCATATATGTCCACATTGTTTGACCACGGTGTGGATTACCGAAAAAAGCAAAGTGAATTGGTAGGCTGTGATACCTTAAACCTAATTATTGCCAAGTGTATCTACAATGTATACCCATCCTTCTTTTATATACTTGCCAAACTAGTATGTTTTTTTTAAATTATATAATTATAGCGTCATCGCTATAATATCCATATAATAATCCCATGTGGATATAATAATATCCACATGGGATTTCTCGACTCTCTATACTACAATCCCTCATCAGGACCTCATAGACCGTCTAAGCTCATTAATAGTATCTGTGTGCAAGAAAACTGATCGTAGATATATTAATGTCGGAAGTCATAGAGCATTCTTTAGCTCTACTACATACAAGAGATATCATTCATGGGATGTTTCTTTGTTTATAGAGTTGCTTGAATTTCTCATTAAAAATATCTATGTGAAATTTGGCAACGCAATATATCAGCAGCATATAGGTATTCCAATGGGTACTAATTGTGCACCCCTGTTGGCTGACCTGTATCTGTTCTCTTATGAATATGACTATATGCAGGCGCTTTCAAAAACCGATCCATTCAAAGCCCGTTCCTTCTTATTTACCAAACGCTATATAGACGATCTTCTCGCTGTGGATAATCGCTATATAAATGATTCAGTGAAGGATATATATCCACCTTCAATGGATTTGAAGGAAACTACAGATAGCCCTACAGGCACATCATATTTAGATCTATATCTATACAAAAATGAAGCGGGCATGCTCTCTCGTCGACTTTATGACAAAAGAGATGATTACAATTTCGACATCGTGAACTATCCTTTTCTGGACAGTAATATTCCAGTGGGACCTGCATATGGCGTATACATATCTCGCCTAGTAGCATTTGCTAGATCCTGTGTTAAATGTGACGATGTTAATCAACGTCACAAAACATTGTTGCAGAAACTTATAAAACAGGGCTATTCCACCAAGCGCCTCCACTCACGGTTTCTCAAATTTGGCGATACATATCGCATGCTGATAGCAAAATTCGAACGTGGCGTGCAAGATCTATGGTGTTACGTTTCGTAACTTGTGTCTAATTCCGCTTAACCCGGGGCTAGGGGCCGTATGAACTCATGGTGCTCATATGAACAGGCACAATCAAAGCGTGACTGAGATACATCATTCTTTAGATAACGACTTTACAACGATTATTATGGATTAAGAATACTGATCAGCGATACGGATTTTATATTTTTGGAACATCATGATGTCTTGTCGGCATCATTGAAAACTGTTGACCGCTTCTCCCTTGCAGGAAACTAGCCTATCTTTATGTATACTACGACTGTCTTTTTGAATTCGATGCTAATGCTGTTATATGGAATATAAAATAGGTCCTTGGATTACGGACGCGGATATTCTTTAATAGGTGACGGCTGAATTATGAATATCGACCAGACGCTTGTAATAGAAAGATATCATTGACTCGACCCTGCCCTCCATATTCCAACGCCACCTCCTGGTTCTACTTTTGAAATTCATGCTATTTCTTCATGAAAATCTATTAATATAATTAGAAAAAAAACTTATTCAATCTAGAACACACGACAACGTTTCTACAATATAAGGAATGAAAACTACTGGTATTATCCGGAAAATGGATGATGAAACCAAAAATATGTGAAAGTAGGACTAAAATGATGACGTTTTGCTTCTCATGTATAACCACTCCTTGAGAAAATATCCGCTTCGGATCTGATTGGAAAGTTAGATTACTGAAATGGCTTTATTTAGTGTATACGGCTTGGCATCCTTTATTAATATGACAGATCCTTTATTAATATGACAGATGTGGAATGAAAGGCTGCAAGGCATTTTTACACTTTTCTGGATGGATCTGCGGATGTCAGCGTCAGATGAGATTTATAACGGGAAACCTTAACAGAAGGCTTTCGCAAAGAGAGTAAATTACCTTTACTGGAATGAGTTCAGCCTTTTTACCCCTCTGCCCGATTGGGCTAAGGGGTATTGTTGTCACCTCGTCTGTCCGTTCGTCTGTCCGTGCTCTTTTCCCCGGACTCCCATATTTTGAGAGTTACTGAAGGCAGGTCGACGAAATTTCTGTCCAATATATGATGGAGTCTGTCGATGTGCCTTTTGTATATTTCGTTGGTCATGTTGTCGTCTGTCTGTCTGTCCGTCCACTTTTCTGTCGATCTGTGTCATGTTTTAATTCCAACATTATGTAATATGGGCCTTCTTGTGGTAAGTTTCTAGGAGAGAGAGAGAGAATTAAGGTTTAATGTCGCGTTCAGCAATATTTCAGCTATATAGCGACGATCAAACAAAGTACTCAAGTCACTAACTTAGTAATCCAACGCATTAAATCATACACATATTAAAACTTATGTAACAGCCCGATTTCTCTCAAATATCCCAAGATGCAATCCTCCCTCACTCGATTAAAAAGATCATCCAAAGTAGTCGCTCGATAAAGAGTATCTCTTACAATCTTAAAATCTATGCATTCGATAAGAATATGTTTCACCGTGATCATGGCATGAAACACATCTTCGGACTGGTAAGTTTCTAAAATCTAGTGGTGGTCAAATCATTTACATAATAATTTCCCTGTATTCAAAAAGTTTTCTTTCCATTCTACTTCCAAAATATTCATAGAATGTTGCTAGCGTTCTACCTGATCTCATAAATCTACATATTACATGCACCAAAACAGTTTTTCTGCAGGTGGACAGGGCAGATAACCATGTAGAGAATTGAGTTGTATAATGTACTGGAAAATGTACATGTAGTGCAAGTTTAAATCTACAATTTGAATCTCCGCCACTGTTTCTGCTTGTAAATTATCCTTTAGCAATTACTCAGTTGGCTTTAATTTTGCTTCAGTTGTAATTTGTGATATTTCCACGTCTTGGGAACACTTAAAATAGTAGTTTGGTATCCATTTGGGCCAATATCAGCAGTGGACCTTATAGATCTACGTTTATAGTATACAGACGCTTTATTTGTGAATGATACACTGAATAAATCCATTGTTTACTAGCTATATCTTCTGAATAAATGTATGAAACTTCAAGATATATTAATGTGTTCACGCCCCCGATAAATGATAGCTGTTCTATGAAAATGGTGAACAATGTGAGAACAATACAGCATTCTCTTTGGGATTTGCACAAAAGCCCCAGTGAACGGAAAACTATAGACAAAAGCCCCAATTAGTCCGGTGGCTTAAGGCCAGATTTTCACTTTATCGTGACAGAGTGGAATAAAGCACCAAATTTGGCACACGTGTCGTCAGAGGCACTGGGAACAATATCAGAAGGGGTGCCCCCGATTTCGAGGCCCAGGAGGCAATATGTGGCCCATTAGGGGCCCGGGGCCATTTTGGGTCTATAAATGACAATTTTTATCCCAACGATTTTCAAAACATCATATATTCGCCATCCTTCAGGGTAAGAGTCTGAAAATTTCCATACTAATAGTGTTGGCAAAGGTCTAGCCAGAAATGCAGAATAATCCAAGATGGCCGCCATAATGACGTTACAGCTACGTCAGAACCAAAATATGGTCAATTTTTGACGAATTTTCGGTCCGAAATTTTGAAAAAAAATTTTTACAGTAAAAGTATACAGTAATATTAGAACATAATCATATATAACTGACTCAGATGACACGGCAGCCCCTGGCTGACCTATGCCAAACTGGGTCAAGTTGGACCAGATCCTTATATATGCAAAAAACTCGCTAGGGCTACCATACAACGAAACCTGTGACTGGAAAATGCAAAGCTACCAAGTAAAATGTGTCATACTAATATAGCGTTAGACTTCCATCTACACATTTTTGAATATGTTATTCGAAATTACTGCTGCTGAAGATGAAGTGGCTGCGCCAATGCGAAAGCTATGGCCTATTAAAGAGGGTCAATGCTGATTAAAGAGATTCCGGTTTATAAATGAGCCAAGAAATAGGCAGCTAAAACGGTCGCATCCTCTGTAAAGTGGAACACGGGACCGGCATCGGATATGAAATATGTAACCGAAAATAAGCACGGTTTGCTTGAACTGAACAATATCTAATATTATCAGTATAAACAAATGAACTGGTTTATGGGATATGTTATGCTTGAAGTTGCAGCTAATAATGTGCATACTTTGTAACGGGCCAGATTGATTGGAGAAAGAGACATCGTTATATTAAAGAGCATTGCTATTGCAATCTTGTTCTGAACGATCTCTCAATTCACTAACGCGTAAGAATGCATGAAATGCTACCAAGATCATTGCCCGTAAAAGAATCACATGGATACAATGTGGGGTATAGCATAAAATATTTTATAGAAGATATCCTTAGTTATGGGCAATCTGGTATCCAGCCGTGTAATTTTGACATGCCGGTAAGTAGCTTTTTTGCAAGGAATAACTGCGCAGGATCGTGTACTGCAGCCACATTTTGCGCATAACTGATAGCCGATACGAATGCATACTTGTTGAAATGATAGAATGCTTTGAAGGAAACCAACTGTAACAATGAGATGAGGAATACCTTACTGGCACACTGACCAGTGTTATTGAGGAAATCTCTATATACTTGTCATGCGCGCTTGTATACTTTCAAGAAAGATTCAGCAAGGAACGGCGTCAGAAGAACAACAGACAGGGTATTGGATGCGATGAGGGATTGAGTCAAGGGGCTTTAGACAGCGCTTCCTGTAATTGTAACCGCGAGAGTTTGTCAGAAATAAGGTTGTTCCGAAATATGTTTTGATCTGAACAGAACGTCATTTTGAAGGCAGGCAACTACTAACTGACGAACTAATTTCAACCACGGCCATATTATCACAAAGAGAGAGACGTTATGATTTGCCAGTTTATGGCCCCAAATTTTCACGGCAAGCGCTGCTTGACCGTGATATGGGTCAGATGTGCTGGTTATTCTTGGTCTATCCACGCCAAACCGAATATACCAGCAGCGTCGAAACTGGATACCCAATTTGGAGAAAGAAAAGTTATTTTTCGTTGAAGGACTCCAGGAATACAAAACAGGTATTAGCATAGGCTCTAGCTTTATTCAAGCGAATGTGATGGTGAACCTGTGATACAACTTTTGTTAAATTCTATCAGGCAGCGGAGAAAATAGTTTATGAACTTTGTCTTCTGGAAATGATGCTTTCATAGTTCTGCAGTCCAGTTGAATCCCATACATAACCATAGTAGTAGATGGGTAGTAGGTCTGAACATGTTTGGTTGAAATGCTCAAATACTCACACAAGTAAGTGAAAGTATTGAGAGCTATAGAACAGTGGCTCTAGCGCCATTTGCATCGACGAACATGAAGTGGTCCAGTATGTGGATGACCTCTGATGTGCCGAATTTTGTAGCCATAACCGATTGCAGAGCATGACTTGAGCTCTTTTATATCTTACAGGATGTAGAACATCCCATCGAGAGACACCGATACATAAATGCGGAAGGCATCATCTAAATAGATTTTAGCCATCAAACTTTAGTGGCCATTTTTTTTGAAGTGGTGCAATCGCGATATCTAATGTCTACATATTCAACATATCAGGTCCTGTTGAATCGCACCGTTAATAGACAAGGCAGATTTTCCAGGGTAAGATAATCATATATCACCCTAAAAGTATTAGGGGGATTTGGTTTAATGTCACCCTCAAGTATAATTCACTCATATAGTGACAGCCAGGTTTAATGATAAAGGAAGCTGGAATTCCCGGACGAGAACCACCTCCGGCCCGCCGGCAAGTAATCTTTCGCACATGAAAGTCTCAGAGAGCTCGACCATCAAGAGCCCCCTAAAAATAATAGGTTTCTTTCTGGGGACTAAGCCTAATTTTTAGCAAGCCTTATTGTCAAAAGGAGGCGTTTAGAAGGGACCGGCAACTCGACCTTTGGACAACTCTTTGTCTAATTTAGCTTCTACGATAGCCGGATCTTGCATAGCAGATGAACGATTACGCGAGACAGTAAAGGCATATTTTCTCGAGTGTCAAATATCCAAACGGTTTGTGAAACTTGAAATAAGTAAAACTACCTCAGGGTAGTTACTTAGCACAGTTTTAGCCTGATTCCAGTTGGTGTTGGAAGAGTAACTCCCTTTGCCGCTGGATTTACACATGCTAATTTACATGTAAGGAGCCGGGAAGAATCCAATTGGTAACATTTGACGTAGTTCACAACCGTGACATGTACGATAACCTGAAGTTTCATGATTTTTTTTATTACCGATAATCAGCATTGAGGATGGGGCGCTGGTGGCCATATTGGATATGTATAGAAAAGAAAATAGCCAATAAACTTCATGCGTGCTTGATCGAGTCAATCATAACAGAGCTACATGAACTGAAACCTCTCAGTGGATTTATAAATATATAAGATATATATATTAGCATATAAACAAACACACATACAAGTGTATAGCAATAATACCATTATTGGTGACGCTCTGGCGGCCATATTGGATATTCAACGGGTAATAACGTTTCTAATTAACGATATTATTTTCTTGTTGACTCAGTCAGGCTCGTAGAAAACCAATTTCGTGTAAAAAGGCGATCCAAGCTGTCAAGTAGTCGCCAACAGGAGGCTAATGTATGTATTATGGCGGCCATATTGGATTTATGCAAATTAAGGGCCTTTCACATCCTGTAGAAATGGGCACCCCTTCTGAAATCATTCCTTATGCCCAAATGAGTCTCTCTGCAAAATATGGTGCTTTATTCCAGTCAGTCACGATCTTGACCTTAAGCCACAATGGACAAAAGCTCCATACAACATTTAGTTTCAGGCCAGGACAAGATGATCACAACTTTACCAATGTATACTCCCGTGGATAGTAGGGAGTGTACTGGATTCCGATTGTCCATCCGTCTGTCCCTCTGTGTGTCCGTGCATCCATCTGTTCGCCCGTCTAAAATTCGTTTCCAGGCAATAACTTGAGCACCGTTCAGCGGATTCTTCTCAAATTTGGTATGCATATACCATGACATGAGGTGTCGCTTGGGATTGCATTTCGATCACTTTCGCAAATAGATGGCCCCACCTGATGGTTGCAATAACTTGAGAACCTTTCATCGGATTCTTTTCAAATTTGGTATGTATATACCATGCCACGAGATGTTGCTTGGGCTGTACTGTTAAGGGACTGAGGGGTTGTAGCACCTCTGGTGCCTCATGTTTCATATACAGTGTGTCAGCACGAGTCAATGTGATCTATATACCATGCACAAGGTTGGTATGATTGGTACTGTCTTCCCCACATCAAGTTTGATCAAGTGATGGTTTTGAGAGAGAGAGAATTAAGTTTTAACTACGCGTTCAGCAATATTTCAGCTATATAGCGACGATCAAACAAAATTCTAAGTATTCAAGTTTATAGCTTAGTAATCCAACTCATTAAAACATACAAATCAAAGTGGAATTTATTTTTCTCTACATAAAGATACACCAAATGTTCTAAACACCATAGACAATGTGGATATGGTTGATACTATTTTTGTAACCACATCAAGTTACACAGGTCTCCACATCAAGGAACAATATGGTTGATACTATTTTTGTAACCACATCAAGTTACACAGGTCTCCACATCAAGCAACAAAATAGTTGATACTGTTTTTGTAACCACACCAAGTTGCACATGTCTCCACATTAAGGAACAGTATGGTTGATACTTTTTTTTAACCACATCAAGTTGCACATTTCTCCACATGAATGAACAATACCTATAAAATGTCTATACACTATACACAATGTGTGATGGTTGATATTAATAGTTACTTATATCAAGTTTCTGTGTATTTGATCAGGTTCAAAAACCTGCCAAATTATGGGTTAAATCTGAGTGCAATTTGTTTGTCTCTACATAACCTAGATGCACTGTCTAAAATGTTTTGAACACCTTACACACTATAGATATCGTTGATAATGATTTTGTCACCACATTAAGTTCCTTTGCTTTTGATCAAGTTCATATATCTCCCACACTATGGCTTAAAAAATTTGTTCGTAAATCAGAGTGCAATGTATTTGTCTCCACATAAAGTCAAATGCTCTATACATCATGCTCAATGTTGATATGGTTGATACTCTTTTGTCCCCTCATCAAGTTATTGTATTCGACCAGCTTGATATGCCTGCTACACTCTAGGTAATTGTTTGTCACTATATCAGAATACAATATGTATGTTCTTCACATAAAGATACACTATCATAATTTTGTATTCACTATACACAATGTATGTGTGTATGGTTCATACTTTTTTCTCTAGTTCGTGTATTAGGTCAGGTTGAAAACCTGTTATATTATGGGGTAAGTATATTGTCCTTAAATCAGAGTTACATAAAGGTGCAATAACACAAATTTTAATGCACTATAAACAATGTATGATCGTTGATTAATTTTTCTCACATTTATGGATGGCCTAATGTCCATTATTTCTGACATATCTGTTTTCGAATCGAACACCCAGGGTTTTCGAATTGTAAACCCTGGGTTTCCGACCGATAACACGGTTTTCAAAAATTATTTTGACCATCAGGCTTCAAATTTTGAAAATTATGTTTTCTCTCGATATTATACTTCGGGTGAGCCCAGTGTCAAACAATTAGAAAACCTAGGGTTTAGGGACGAAAACAGGGATATCGACTTGTAAAGTGATCGGCAACATTTAGCTCAAACTGCGATATCAGACTTTCTGATCTGTCACTTTCTCCGCGCCTTTTCCCTTGTCACGTGACGCACTACGGCCAGATAACTTCAGTTTATAACACAGAAAATAGTAGGAACTTATATGGGAATGAATGTTTAAGCTCTAATATCGAGATATTCCACATTTGAACTGACAAAACCTGATAATCAAATGTGTTCATCAAGATCAACCTATATCAGTCGATGTACCATAGTTAACAAATTGAAAACCCAGTTTTCGATTTACGAATCGAAAGAGATATTCAAGAACTATTGGACATTAGGCCTCCCATACACATCAAGTCTTGCTGTTTTTGATCAGGTTAAAAAACATCTCATTATAGGTTAACGGTTTTGTCCCAAAATGAGAGTGCAATTTGTATGTCTCTACATTTAAAATGTTTTGGACACCATACACACTGTAGATTTGGTTGATACTTATTTGCCACCACAGCAAGTTATATTGTTTTTGATCAGGTTTAAATGCCTGCCACATTATGAGTAATAGATATCACTAAATAGGAGTGCAATGTACATGTCTTCACATAAAGATACACTAAATGTTCTATACAACATATACACAATTTCGCTGTGGTTAGTACTAATCTTATCCATACATCATATTACAAGCGTCTAGTCCGTCATTCATAATCCAGCCGTCGTCCATTAGAGAATATCCGCGTCCATAATCCAAAGACCTATTCCATTTCCATATAACAGTATTAGCACCAAATTCAAAAAGACAAAAGTATACATAAACATAGGCTTGATTTCACATGCAATCCTCTCCAACACTACCCTGACATTCGACCTGACATACATTCTTCCCTAACACGCCTCAGAAACTCGACCCCACACACATTCCTTCCTAACACCGCATTGACGCTATATATACCTTGTCAAAGTGTCGCTGCAAACTGTCGCTGAGGAAAAACAGTTACAAACTGTCACAGCAATCTGTCATCCGACAGAATATATAGTTTCGAACTGTCAGAGAAACCTGCCGCCCCGACAGAATATACTTTGTCAAAGTATCGCTGCAAACTGTCGCCCCGGGAAAACAGTTTCAAAGTGTCGCGGCAATCATAGTATACAAAAACATAGGCTTGTTTCCTGCAAGAGAGAAGCGGTCAACAGTTTTCAATGATGCCGGCAAGACATCATGATGTTCCAAAAATATCAAATCCGTATCGCTGATCAGTATTCTTAATCATAATATTCGTTGTAAAGTCGTCATCTAAAGAATGATGTATCTCAGTCACGCTTTGATTGTGACTGTTCATATGAGTACCATGAGGATCTTGAAGTACATGGGTTCATACGGCCCCTAGCCCCGGGTTAAGCGGAATTAGACACAAGTTACGAAACGTAGCCCCATAGATCTTGCACGCTACGTTCGTATTTTGCTATCAGCATGCGATATGTATCGCCAAATTTGAGAAACTTTGAGTGTAGGCGCTTGGTGGAATAGCCCTGTTTTATAAGTTTCTGCAACAATGTTTTGTGACATTGATTAAAATCATCACATTTAACACAGGATCTAGCAAATGCTACTAAGCGAGATATGTATACGCCATATGCAGGTCCCACTGGAATATTACTGTCCAGAAAGGGATAGTTTACGATATCGAAATTGTAATCATCTCTTTTCTCATAAAGTCGACGCGAGAGAATGCCCGCTTCATTTTTATAGAGATATAGATCTAAATATGATGTGTGCCTGTAGGGCTGTCTGTAGTTTCCTTCAAATCCAGTGAAGGTGGATATATATCCTTCACTGTGTCATTTATATAGCGATTATCTACAGCGAGAAGATCGTCTACATAGCGTTTGGTGAATGAGAAGGAACGGGCTTTGAATGGATCCGTTTTTGATAGCGCCTGCATATAGTCATATTCATAAGAGAACAGACATAGGTCAGCCAACAGGGGTGCCCAATTAGTGCTCATTGGAATACCTGTATGCTGTTGATATATTGTGTTGCCAAATTTCACATAGATATTTTTAATGAGAAATTCAAGCAACCCTATAAACAAAGAAATATCTCATGAATGATAATTCTTGTATGTAGTAGAGCTAAAGAATGCTTTATGACATTAATATATCTACGTTCAGTTTTCTTGAACACAGATACTATTAATGAACCTAGACGGTCAATAAGGTCCTGATGAGGGATGGTAGTATAGAGAGTCGAGAAATACCAGGTGGATACATGTCTGTACGGTATGTGACCTTTAGCATCAAGCTCTTCCGTAAGACATTTGAGTTTTTCAATATCCACATACATTCAACGCCAGAGTTCTTAGAAATAGTGGCGCAATACCTTTCCCAAAATGCTTTTACCTCCTGAAGGGCCCTCGTCAATAGGGTTGAAAGAAGCTTGGTGGTGCAGCTTCTAGAACCAGCTATGAATCTAGCTTTGTGTGGTGATTTATGCATTTTGGGAGTCCAGTATATTTTTGGTATGTCGTTATGATTAGTTGGAAGACAAATACCTCTTTCCCTGAGAAACTTTTTGTGATTGTTAAATAAATCTTCCAGAGTAAATGCAGTTTGGGAGTAAGTAGACGTATTTGATGAAGATATGTCTACACTCAATTCTTTAACCAGCACCTGGTAATAGTAATATTTACATATGAATATTATATTATTCGGAGCTTTGTCTGCTGGGACTATGACGAATTTACTCTGGAGATTTGCCAGAACTTCTTGCCAATTGAGGTTTCTCAGAACTTGTTTTGCTTGGGGAAGAGTACTTCTGTCAATATGGCGGATTGTTTCAACGACCTTGCTCTTGGTGAGGTCCAGCCAATCAGCGAGTACTGTAGGTTCAACTTTTTCTCGCTTAGACCAATCAATAACGTACTGTTCCAATGCAGACAGGACTATCTTCTGGTCGGCCTTCAGATTTATCTTTTCGCTCTCTATATACTAGGTCCCTTCATCAGAGGTACTTGATCCCCCTATCACTCAACACACTGGTACCGGGTCACAATATGTTTGCATGGTGTATAGATAAAGTTCGACGATTCACAATCACAACTATAGCCTCCTGACGTGTATAAGTTCCAGTCAAACTCCTGGACAGCATTGGAGTAATTGAATATTTTGGTGGCTATAGATTTAGTATACTTATATGAAATGCAAGGAGGTTCTGTGAACTTAAAATAGTTTGGTACAGCGTTGCGTACCTCTGGATCATTCAGGATTCGAGGTAAATTAATGATGTCCAGTCCTTTATCTAAGTAGTTGAGTTTCAAGAAAAGCCGATCTTGAGAGGTTTCGATTATGTTCACTGGACGATACAACCGAAAATACGCTATATCTTGACATACTTTAATGATTTTTGATGGTATTATATTTCCTGAAGACGCAGATTGTTGTATATCTCTGGCTATTTGATCTAAAGCTCTCAGAGGTAACGCATACAGAACTGTACGTAAGCTATGTATACTATTGGGTGTGTTAGTTAAACCCACTAAGTAATTTAAAGTGATATGATCGTGAATCATCGAACTATTAAACTTTCGCCAACCATGGCTGCGTTGTCTCCGTTGATGGGGTTTAAATAGTTGGGTAATGTTGGATATATTTGAACGGCGGTTTGTAGCATTGCCGAACCCACTGACATTATCATTTAAACCAAACGGAAACACTGACCCAAGTTCTAGCATCCAGAATAATTCCCGCTCTCGGATTTTTCTCTCAAATCCAAAAGGGGAATCCTTAGTAGATGGATAGACGACGTCTATGATCTGAATACTAAAGTTATCCCAGCCGTGGTCGGGTCCAGAAAAATGCTTTTTCCTAACGGATTTTCTGTGACCGTTCACCCTAAGATGGAGTCTTTGGGTGGTCTTTCCAACATACTGTTGACCACACTTCTTACAGGAAACTAAATAAATACAGTTTGTAGTAGAACAACTAAGATCAACATACGAGTTAACAGAATATGAGTTACCAGTTAACGTGGAACTAAATGAAGCTGAAGTATTAAAGAGTGGACACGTGGGACATCCACGATGTCCACACTTAGAAATTTTGAAATTATTACATGTAGAATTCGGTGCTAAACAATCATCAAGCGCAATATTACAAGGTTTGATGTCATGGCCTTGCTTTGCTGTCAGAAATGTATCTGTCATTTGGATTGAAAAAGGTCTTAGTGCATTTCGAACTATTAGAGACTCGGCCGAGAAACCTGCACTAAGGTTCCTCGGGTCTGTCTTCATATTTTTTCTTATAGTTGTGCTCATTATGTTTGTTGGGTGTGCAGGGGCCCGGCCTCGGGGACAACTTGTCCACCAGCAGAATCCAGGCATACACAGGTTAAAATTACAAGCGTCTAGTCCGTCATTCATAATCCAGCCGTCGTCCATTAGAGAATATCCGCGTCCATAATCCAAAGACCTATTCCATTTTCCACATAACAGTATTAGCACCAAATTCAAAAAGACAATCATAGTATACATAAACATAGGCTTGTTTCCTGCAAGAGAGAAGCGGTCAACAGTTTTCAATGATGCCGGCAAGACATCATGATGTTCCAAAAATATCAAATCCGTATCGCTGATCAGTATTCTTAATCCATAATATTCGTTATAGAGTCGTCATCTAAAAAAGATGTATCTCAGTCACGCTTTGATTGTGACTGTTCATATGAGTACCATGAGGATCTTGAAGTACATGGGTTCATACGGCCCCTAGCCCCGGGTTAAGCGGAATTAGACACAAGTTACGAAACGTAGCGCCATAGATCTTGCACGCTACGTTCGTATTTTGCTATCAGCATGCGATATGTATCGCCAAATTTGAGAAACTTTGAGTGGAGGCGCTTGAGTGGAGGCACTTTGCTCCGAGAAATTTGTCTAATTCTGTGGATTTCAGCTGATCTTAGCTCTGATTTTTGTGTATTATATTTTGTGAACGTTTTTGACAAGTACCTATAAGGGAATTTTAAAATTATTTCTCAGTTTTTTGCTGTTCAGGGCGTTTTTTATCTTTGTCTGGTCAGCCCGGTTTGGGAGGGTAGAGGTCCGCCATTACTACTTTCTCGGTCTTTGTGACTGAGAGGGTTGGCGGATTGTTTTCTGTCTCTCTTTTTTCTCTGTTTGCTCGCTGTCTGTAAATATTTCGTATTCTGGTGGTGTATATATTTCCTTGTTGATTTGGTTTAGTTTGTATTTAGTTCGTTTTTCGTTTGGCTTAGTTCGATTTAGCTTAGTCCGATAGTTTGACCTTTTTCGATTTGCACATAATATTTGTGTATATCGAGGTGGGCTAAATACGTATACCATAGCGAAAGTACAGCTGTATATTTCAGGCCTAACCCTGAGAGTACAGGTTTGTACTGGTCTTTGTCCGCTGTTCCTTTGTTCTTCGGTGTTGCCGAGCAACTCGTACATTAGCGCAGAACTAGGCTATTGTTCTGCTGAGACCTGGTGCTCTCTTGGAGAGCGAGTGTATTGCTCAGTAACACTGGTTGTAGTATACACTTTTAGAGGGAGGCTCCCTCAGGGAGTAGTCAATGTCTGCTCTGTGGGTGAACACGCTGTTGAGGTGTGTGCGTCTCACTCTTTGTAGTTGTAGTGAGACTCGCTAGTAGGACTTTGATGTTTTTTTACCATGGCGTTCAGAAAGTTTCATATACCACCGAGCCTAAAACTCACAGGCTTGCAGATCGCTAATGCTATTGATATATATCACGCATTGAAAGACACTGTTGGATCGGGACAGTCAGTCCTTACAGGTGTGGTACAGGTATCAAATACGCTGTGAAACGTCACATTAGGAGGCATAACCGTTGGAGATCAACGCGGTCATTTTGAGGGAATAGAACCAAAGAAATTGCTTGCAAAGATGAAAGGACCATGCGACTTCCCAGACTCTGCGAGTAAAACCGCACTCGAGTTCTATGGTGATGTTCTTGGTATAGAAAAAGAATTATATTCGTTCGATGGAGAGTTGGAGCGGTCAACAGTTTTCAGTGATGCCGGCAAGACATCATGATGTTCCAAAAATATCAAATCCGCACGGCCGATCAGTATTCCTAATCCATAACATTCGCTGCATTCAAAGGATGATGCATCTCAGTCAAGCTTTGGTTGTGGTTGTTCATATGAGCACCATGAGGATCATGAAGTACATGGGTTCATACGGCCCCTAGCCCCGGGTTAAGCGGAACCAGACACAACGTAACGCCATATATCTTGCACGCTACGCTCGTATTTTGCTATCAGCATGCGATATGTATCGCCAAATTTGAGAAACTTTGAGTGGAGGCGCTTGGTGGTGTAGCCCTGTTTTATAAGCTTCTGCGACAATGTTTTGTGACGTTGATTATAATCGTCACATTTAACACACGATCTAGCAAATGCTACTAGGCGTGATATATATACGCAATATGCAGTTCCCACTGGAATATTACTGTCCAGAAAGAGATAGTTTACGATGTCGAAATTGTAATTATCTCTTTTGTCATACAGTCGACGAGAGAGGCCCGTTTCATTTTTATAAAGATATAGGTCTAAATATGATGTGCCTGTAGGGTTATCTGTAGTTTCCTACAGAAAAAGCTGTTTCAATCTTTACGGGCTACTATGGATAATAACAATCTTCACGGCTTAAAAAACTCTTTGTTATACTAATCTGAACAGCCAGAAGGGTTTCGATCCATCCATGATTAGACGGTCATACACGATTAACTCACATTTATTTACTAAAAAAAGAGCCGGCCCCAGGGTTTATTCCATGTCATGAAGAGCTCAAGATAAAACATATTCTCATAGACTGCATAGATTTTAAGAGCTACTTTTTATCGAGCAGCTACGCTTGAAGATCTTTTTAGCCGATTAATGAAGAGGTTGATCCTGCTGAAATCCCATACAGCGATTTCAGACCATCTATATGTGCTTACGTAAGTTGGATATATTCATCTGAACAGTCAGAAACGTTTCGATCAGGCATTGATTAGACGATGTAGGATCGACCATACACGATACACATACAATATTTACTAAACGGTCTCACGGTGAAACATATTCTCATAGACTGCATAGATATTAAGATTGTAAGAGATACTTTGGTCGAGCAGCTACGCTGAAAGATCTCTTTAGCCGATTAAAAGAAAATTGTATTTTACATTAATTGTTTGTTGTACAAATTTTAATGTATGTACTTGTTTTTGATGCATTAGTTTACTGAGTTTTTAACTTTAATGCTTAGAATGTTGTTTGATCGTCGCTATATAGCTGCAAAAAGTGTTGAACGCGACATTAAACCTTAATTCTCTCTCTCTCTCATGCGCAGTTGGGCAGTAGTAACGAAAGATGTCAGTTTGGGCGTGGGCAATGACATGTTTGGGCAATCAGGGGACCCATCTTTGGTCCAAATGGACCGGTTGGGTTACCCTATTGAAGCTTTCGTGGGTTAGAGTCAGTGTAGTCTCACAATTTTGGGGAAGTAAAATTCAAGGGAAGTAATCTAGTTTAGCAGTACAGAGGGCAGAAAGTGTCAGGATTAATTTTTCCGGGAATTTCTGGGGAAAAGGTGAGTGAGTGAGTGTGTGTGTGAGTGAGAGTAAGTGTGGGTGAGGCATGCCGAACGCCCCTGAGGCGTGACCAACGCCCGTCTTAACGCAATGACGCACTAACGATGTTGAGTGAGTGGTTATATAAGGTCGTTTGTAAACCATTAACCTCAGTCTGTAACCACCACTTGCGCATTAACGCCACGATGTGGACAGATGGGAGAACAACAAGGATGACAGGGTAATCATTTTATTATCCCACGCTGGGCTCTTGTCCAATCAGAAGCCGCCATTTCATAAAGTTCATTTTTCGGCCATGTTTGCTCTGTCCGTTTGTCCTAAGCGTCTTCGGGTAGTCCAGGATACTGGAGCTCCGAGCTCTTAGTTCTCCCACTGGTAGGCAGGGAAGGGAGATGGAAGGGCTCCTATTATTCTCGTCATGTATCGTACGACACCATCACAAAAAAGTGTGTTGAATTTTGTGCTATGGGGAGGGGTCTTACATGAGGGCTCGGAGAATCTTCCATTCAAGGATGCAGGGGAGGGAGATGGAAGGGATCTTCGACACTTTGATCAATCTCCATCGGCACTTCAATTCGGGATGGCGGATCGACCTCCATGGGTTCTTCCATTCGAGGATGCATTTCCATGGGAACTGAAATATCCGGTGTCGAGAGTGGTGAGCGTCATCCGTATATGACAATTTGGTGACGTCTCAATTGACTGGGATGCTTAAAACTATATCACACTCTGCACATGTATGCGTGAGTACTTCATGGCGTCCACGTTTGTGACGACGTAAACTGTCCAGGCGATGAAAGGGCTTCGAACAAGTCGTACACTTGAACATCGTTGTAGTGTGTCTGCTGAAACGAACGTCAACTTTGCACGCCCTTAGGATACACTTACTTTTATGGTCAGTAACGTCAGCCAACGCCTAGCTCAACGCTTCAACGCACTGGTGATATAGCTCAGAAGCTCCTATTTTCTAGATATTCCATGGAGTTACCACTAATTCACCGAAATGCAGTAAGGCCCGTCAACGCCCATTGTTACGCCTTAACGCCCGTCTTAACGCCCTATCTTTACGCCTTAACGCCCGTCCCAACGCCTTAACGCCCTATCTCAGCGCCATAACGCCTTATCTCAAAGCCTTAACGTATTATCGTAGCGCCTTTACGCATTGTCAACCCTCCAACCACACGCACATATTCTGACCACTGGACTCTGAACCTTGATGAAAGTGACATCATCACTGGACATCACGGAAAGTGACGTCATCGCTCCGAGCTCTTAGAGCCGCACCCTGGCGTACGCTATGTCCCACCACAAAAAAGTGTGTTGAATTTTGTGCTATGGGGAGGGGTCTTACATGAGGGCTCGGAGAATCTTCCATTCAAGGATGCAGGGGAGGGAGATGGAAGGGATCTTTGACACTTTGACCAATCTCCATCGGCACTTCAATTCGGGATGGCGGATCGACCTCCATGGGTTCTTCCATTCGAGGATGCGTTTCCATGGGGACTGAAATATCCGGTGTCGAGAGTGGTGAGCGTGATCCGTATATGACACTTTGGTGACGTCTCAATTGACTGGGATGCTTAAAACTATATCACACTCTGCACATGTATGCGTGAGTACTTCATGGCGTCCACGTGTGTGCCGACGTAAACTGTCCAGGCGATGAAAGGGCTTCGAACAAGTCGTACACTTGAACATCGTGGTAGTGTGTCTGCTGAAACGAACGTCAGCTTTGCACGTCCTTAGGATACACTTGCTTTTATGGTCAGTAACGCCAGCCAACGCCTAGCTCAACGATTCAACGCACTGGTGAAATAGCTCAGAAGCTCCGATTTTCTAGATATTCCATGGAGTTACCACTAATTCACCGAAATGCAGTAAGGCCAGTCAACGCCCATTGTTACGCCTTAACGCCCGTCTCAACGCCTTATCTTTACGCCTTAACGCCCGTCCCAACGCCTTAACGCCCTAGCTCAGCGCCATAGCGCCTTATCTCAAAGCCTTAGCGCATTATCGTAGCGCCATTACGCATTGTCAACCCTCCAACCACACGCACATATTCTGACCACTGGACTCTGAACCTTGATGAAAGTGACATCATCACTGGACATCACGGAAAGTGACGTCATCGCTCCGAGCTCTTGGAGCCGCACCCTGGCGTACGCTATGCCCCACCACAAAAAAGTGTGTTGAATTTTGTGCTATGGGGAGGGGGCTTACATGAGGGCTCGGAGAATCTTCCATTCAAGGATGCAGGGGAGGGAGATGGAAGGGATCTTCGACACTTTGATCAATCTCCATCGGCACTTCAATTCGGGATGGCGGATCGACCTTCATGGGTTCTTCCATTCGAGGATGCATTTCCATGGGGACTGAAATATCCGGTGTCGAGAGTGGTGAGCGTGATCCGTATATGACACTTTGTTGACGTCTCAATTGACTGGGATGCTTAAAACTATATCACACTCTGCACATGTATGCGTGAGAACTTCATGGCGTCCACGTGTGACGACGTAAACTGTCCAGGCGATGAAAGGGCTTCGAATAAGTCGTACACTTGAACATCGTGGTAGTGTGTCTGCTGAAACGAACGTCAACTTTGCACGCCCTTAGGATACACTTGCTTTTATGGTCAGTAACGCCAGCCAACGCCTAGCTCAACGCTTCAACGCAATGGTGAAAGAGCTCAGAAGCTCCGATTTTCTAGATATTCCACGGAGTTACCACTAATTCACTGAAATGCAGTAAGGCCCGTCAACGCCCATTGTTACGTCTTAACGCCCGTTTCAACGCCCTATCTTTACGCCTTAACGCCCGTCCCAACGCCTTATCGCCCTATCTCAGCGCCAGAACGCCTTATCTCAAAGCCTTAACGCATTATCGTAGCGCCTTTACGCATTGTCAACCCTCCAACCACACGCACATATTCTGTCCACTGGACTCTGAACCTTGATGAAAATGACATCATCACTGGACAACACGGAAAGTGACGTCATCGCTCCGAGCTCTGGTGTACGCTATGCACTACTGGCTATAGGAAACAGGTGCACCACAGGTGCGTGCAGATGCGTGTGATGACGTCACTTCCGAGCTCTTCTGCGCTATGACTTCACTTCCGGGATGTCCAGTGATGATGACACTCTCATCAAGTGTCGATGGCCAATGGTCAGAATATGTGCGTGTGTTTGGATGGTTGGCAATGCGTAAAGGCGTTACGATAGGGCGATAAGGCGTTGAGATAAGGCGTTAAGGCGTTGAGATAGGGTGTTAAGGCGTAACAACGGGGTTGACGGGCGTCACTGCATTTCGATGAATGAGTAGCAATTCCATGGAATATCTAGAAAATCGGAGCTTCTGAGCTATTTCACCGGGGCGTTGAAGCGTTAAGCTAGGTGTTGGTGAGCGTTACTTTCCATAAAACCAAGCGTATCCTAAAGTCTACGAAGCCCTTTCATCGCCTGGACAGTTTACGTCGTCATACACGTGCACGCCATGACGTACCCACGCATACATGTGCATAGTGTGATATAGTTTTTAAGCATCCCAGTCAGTTGAGACGTCACCAAAGTGTCATACACGGATCAGGCTCGCCACTCTCGAGACCGTATATTTCAGTTCCCATGGAAATGCTTCCTCGAAGGAAAGAACCCATGGAGATCGATCCGTCGCCCCGAATGGACGAGGCGATGGAGATTGATCCCCGCGTCGAGGAGCCTTTCCATCTCCGTTCCCTGCGTCCTCGAATGAAAGAACCCATGGAGGTCGATTTGCCGCCCCGAACTGAAGAGCCGATGGAGATTGATCCCAGTGTCGAGGAGCCCTTTCATCTCCCTTTCCTGCCTACCAGTGGGAGTAGTGAGAGCTCGGAGCTCCAATATTCTGGACTGCCCGATAACGCTCAGGACAAACGGACCAGAGCGAATATGGCCGAAAATTGAACTTTCTGAAATGGCAGCCTCTGTTTGGACAAAAGTCTACGAGAATTGTAAACATATCCAACGCGCCTCCCCCAACGTGGGTATGATGTGTTGGAGGGATAATAAAATGACTGACCTGTTATACTTGTTGTTTTTTCTCTCATCTTTCCTCATCATAGCGTTAAGACGCACGGGCTGGTTACAGACTGAGGCTAATGTTTTACAAACGACTCACTCACTCAGCATTTTCCCAGAAAATTGGCAGATAAATTAACCCTGACAGATTCTGCTCGCTGTACTACTAAACTGGATTACTTCCTTTGACTTTTACTTCCCCGAAATTGAGAGGCTCCACTGACGCTACCCCACGAAAGCTTCACTAGGGTACCACAACCGGCCCATTTGGACCAAAGAGGGGTCCCTTGATTGCCCAAACGCGTCGCTGCTCACGCCCGAAATGGCCTGTTTCTGTACAACTGCGCATGAGTAGCACGATGCGACTTCCAGCAAAAACCCTACCATTCGTCGTCTACATGCAGTGAGCTACAAGATGACACCCCACACGGTTCACTTGAACCTGGGATTGTCCATCTCTACCTCAAACACCTTCCTTCACACCCCCAAAATGCCCACTTTGGCTACTACTACTAATGATGACGTCACCAATGACGTCACAGATGACGTGGACATCCTTCAAGTCGTGGTCTACACATCGAGGGCTTCACTTTGACACCTCACACGACGCATTCGGTCCCTCAATCGCCCAAACATACCCCACGCACCTCCAGAATGACCACTTCACTTGCAACACCAATTGCTGATGTGCAGATTGGCGCGACTTCCAATAAAAACACGCCAGTCTGACACTACCTCACGAAAGCTTCACTACGATACCCCAACCGGTCCTTTTGGACCAAAGAGGGGTCCCTTGATTGCCCAAACATGTAATTGCCCAAACATCTTTCTTTACTACTGCCCAACTGCACATGAGTAACACTCCCTAAACGCCCGCTTTCGCTACTACTTCTACTGTTGGGCATCCCTCAAGTCGTAGTCTATACCACGGGTGCTTCAATTTGACACCCTGCACGGCCTATTAGGACCAACAATACATGTAGTCCCTCGGTCACTCAAAAGACCCCACGCACCCCTAAAATGCTTGCTTTCTATACTACGGCCAGACTGCGCGCGCAGAATGATGAAACCGGACTAGACACCAGTCCAATCCGACGCTACCCCAAGAGAACTTTAAAATAACGCCTCATACGGGCCAATCGGACCAATATTGGTCCATCTTGACCTCAAAACGTCCATTCCAATGCCCCTTTTCTACTGCACATGCGCAGATAGACGATATTTTCACCCCACACCTATCCAGTTGGACGCTCTCCCCCGAGAGCTGCAAACTGATATCTCCCACCACCCATTCGGACCACCATGGGTCCACCCCGACTCCAAAATGTCCCCGTATGGCTATCTGGAGAAACTGAGGGTTCCCCACTTGCCATTTATGCAGGGCATATAGCTGGCGATATTGTCGGGGACCATGTTTGATGACGTGCATTCCGGGAGATGTCAATTAACATTGAAGTAACCGAAGGACATATAAAGTAGTATTCATTGGGAGTCCGCTTCTCTCGCTGTATGGCCATGTATGAGGCTTATGGGCTTATAACATTATATTCCCGGCGATGACCGAACATAGCCGGAAATTCCCGGACATGACCGGTGCGATAACAATTAACATTGATAAGTAGTAAAAGGGCAACTGGGGACCCATTTAGGGGCAGAAATATGCGAATCAAGAATTATGCCAACAGAGATATCGCCCCTAAATGGGTCCCCAGATCACATTTTTATACTACTGGCCCGCTATACAACATGCGATATTTGTATATTGCCCAGGATAGTCTATCATGTCAATTATGAAGTTGGAATTGTTATTTTCTAAGTTTGTTGTATTGCATTACGCTTCACGTTATAGAGTCACACATTAACTCCAGCATCAACTAGCGGTATTCTAATGGACGTTGTTTCAAGAAACAAGAAGACGGATTCAGTCGACCGTGGCTTGAGCGATTTTCCACAACCCGATATCGGGTACCACGTAGGAAACCGAACAGGGTTACGTACAGATCATACAAACATTTCAATATAATTGATTTCGACAATGGTTCCCAGTATTTACCTGATTAAGTCCAGGTGTGGAAAAGCTACATGTATTCTAAGAAAAGTATGGTCCGAAAAAATTACAAATTATGTCTCCGAAAAACTGGACCAATTAAAAGACACAGCATACCCGTTGTGTAATAATTCCGAGAAAGTCCATTAAGGAATAATTCGATCCTCGCGAGTCAGTGTATCGATCGATCCGAGGATTTAGGATTCCTCTGCACTTGAGAAGATCTGTCTATCTGGGCCTAAACATAAACAATTTTCTCCATCTATTCGTCCCTTCCTAAGAGGGAACATAAGATAGCTGTGATATAATGATATATCACCGTGACCGACTGGTCACAAACACTCAATGAATTTGTGATATTTATAAGGACTAATGCGTGAATATACGTATACTGGATCCTAGGTTCGACTAAGGATGAGTTATGCCTTTTTTGAAAGTTTGTTCCTCACCTTCCTATAAATCAGACAGCTAACGGCCGCTCTCAGTCGCTGTGATACTTGGTTTGCAATATAGAAGGAGTTTTCTAAGGTCAGCATCATCACGATCCCCGTTGCGACAAGACCAGAAGCATAATACATGGCCACATCGATACTCATGGTGGTGTCCGGGAGAAAATAGATTAAGAGTTGACTGATCAGAATAGGTTGTACAATTTTCATAGCATCCTGAAACGACATGAAACACATGTTTTGGGAACATTCTGTTCTTAATTATTATTTCATAGAGTTGAAATGATTTGATATTAAGGTATTAATACCTGGAAAGCTAAGACGCTCACAAACTTATGATTTATTAATCACATATCCTAGAAGCAAAAGAATAAAATACTTCTCGTATGTAGTATACAGTGGGTATATGCTTAATACCCTTCCCTTATTACAATTTTAGGGTATAGGCATATACCCTAAATCGGTAATTATTTATTAGGTTTCCACCATATGTGATTAATACATCATCAGTTTGTGAGTGCCATTTTGAAAAATGACACACATGATGTGTTATAAAAATATGTGATATTGGTAGTATAATAATTAAGGTAACTCCGATTAAGGTATTAAAGATATTTTTCAAACAAAAATTTAAATTGACATCATGACATTTGATTTCATTTTGTTAATTTTTGCATTTTACTAGGATGTGTCACTCAGATATTATGTGAAAATATTCATGGGGTGATCTTGATACTGGTAGTGTTATCCAGAAGTTGGTTTAGTGCACCTGAACTGTGTAACATGTAGTCCACACATCCTGTGTTACTAAGGTTACCAAACCTGTAAATACTGACGTCATTAGCTCAACACTCACATGTCTGGGATCATGTTTTAATGCATTAGTTTACTGAGTTATTAACTTGAATACTTAGAATTTTGTTTGATTGTCGCTATATAGCTGAAATATTGCGACATTCTCTCTCTCTCTCGTTCCCTCATGCACTATCATAGCAGGCTAGCCATTTATACTAAGTGAGACTACGAACTGTGAGATCTAATGGGATATAGGTGTGTATTAGGACAATGGTGGTATTCTGTGGTTGAGAGCATGTTATTGCCCTCAGTGAATGAACGATATTTTGACCAAAAGACAAACAAGCCTATGTTTATGTATACTATGATTGTCTTTTTGAATTTGGTGCTAATACTGTTATATGGAAAATGGAATAGGTCTATGGATTATGGACGCGGATATTCTCTAATGGACGACGGCTGGATTATGAATGACGGACTAGACGCTTGTAATTTCACCACAATGTTTCGAGTGGTTGATCTCGGGGTCTGAATCTTTTCGAAGGAGCAATACTGTCTTTTTTTCAAAGTTAAATCCTCCGTTCTGACGAATGAAATTTGGAAAAAAATGAAACAGAATGAACAAGCTGAGTAGATAACAGGTCCTCCGCCAAGTAGCCTGTTTGAGAGCATGCAGCATATATGCTTCCAATATCTCCTTACATATAACTTGGAAAGTGGATATGTGTATGTGGAAAGAGACGTTTATCTGGAATTGTTGAGACAATTTGAGGTTTGGGAAGCAGTAATGGGTAGTGTAACACTGGAATGTAAGTCTGTAGTTGTACCGTATATGGATTTGTGGATGGTGAGGTTTATAAATCGATGGGTGGAATAGATCACGATATTGCGTTCACAACACAGATGGGTACACTATGGGTGAGTGAAATCCAAGATGGTCAATGGCAGCCATCTTGGATTACATACTACCTCAACGAAAGTCAATACCAATGGCTGTCTAACTGATGTGAAGCATGCTCTCGAGTTTGAAGTCGATTGATCAAATTATTCTCGAGATTTCACGTTCACAGATGGATGGAATCCAATATGGTCAATGGCAGCCATCTTGGATTACGTACCTCAGTGAAAATCAATACCAATGGCCGTCTAACTGATGCGAAGCACATCCTCAAGATTGAAGTCGATTGGTCGAACCGTTCTCGAGATATCGCGTTCACAAGATGTGGGATGGACACAATCCAATATGGTCAACGGCAGCCATCTTGGATTACGAACCTCAGTGAAAATCAATACCAATGGTCGTCTGTCTGACGTTAAGAATCTTCCCAAGTTTGAAGTCGATTGGTTGAATTGTTCTCGAGATATCGCGTTCACAATATCTGGGACGGATGGAATCCAATATGGTCAATGGCAGCCATCTTGGATTACGTACCTCAGTGAAAATCAATACCAATGGCCGTATGACTGATGTGAAGAACCTTCCCAAACTTGAAGTTGATTGGTGGAATTGTTGTTGAGATATCGCGTTCACAAGATGTGGGACGAACAGAATCCAATATGGTCGATGGCGGCCATTTTGGATTCGTACATCAGTGAAAATCAATACCAATGGCCGTCTAACTGATGTGAAGCACCTTCTCAAGTTTGAAGTCGATTGGTCAATTGTTCTTCAGATATCGCGTTCACAAGATGTGGGACGGACAGAATCCAATATGGTTGATGGCGGCCATCTTGGATTACGTACCTCAGTGAAAATCAATACCAATGGCCGTCTAACTGATGTGAATCACCTTCTCAAGTTTGAAGTCGATTGGTTGAATTGTTCTCAAGATATCGTGTTCACAAGATGTGGGACGGACGGACGGACGCTACGACGGAAGGACGGACGGACGGCTAGCATTTCCAAGTCCTCCCACCACTTCGTGGCGGAGGACAACAAAATCAATCAATAAAAAATTACGCCTATGTACATTGATGACTTGAGGTGTGACGGGAGTTAAGCGGGTGGAACCCGAGAGAATATGAATGTGTGACAATTTGAGTGACAATTAGCAAAACATACCGTCAAAAGCATCAGCAAAAACGGGACAAACATATCCACCGCAAATGCACAAATTAAGGCACGAACGAAGCTGGGGTGATTCGATCGGTTCAGTTCTCTTGCCCAATACCTGGATGCCCCATATAGAGTCAAATAAACAAAAGCAGCACGTTAGAAATTCCGCCTGGACTCTTAATGGGGAACAGTTACGTATGGCTCCAATGTACTGTCATATTCAGGTTCTGCCAGTACCTCACACTATACTCTGCCTTTGAATACTTGTCCAAGCTCCCTTTATGATAATATATGGGGGCCTTGTGCTGTTTATACTGAAAATAATACTCAGAACATTCATTCGAGTGAAGTTCGAAAATCAATAACGTTACCAAATCTAGTAGCAAAATGCCAATTTGAATGCTTCGTTACTGGAATCAATAACAATTATCTGACCATGATGGTGTTTGTTGTTGTTAATGTTTAATCACTTCCTGGTTGTACATTTTTGCGATTTTGTTACTTATAAACCAGTTTTCCGTGAGCTAACTACTCAGCAATAACGTTTTGTTTTTTCCTCTCGACATGTGTATCTTAGCTGTCACGCAAGTAGACCACAAATAAATTGATGTCCGTTTTCTATTACTCGAACTTATCAGGTTGTGGCTAATAAACTTAATTAAACAATTTTCGATAACGTTTAATTAAATGTTACGTATGGTTCAACATGTCTGGAATGACGTGGTACAATAAGTGTCGAAATGCTTCGTTCGAGAGCGAAAAGGTGATCCAAGACACGTCATCGTTCTAAGAGAGCTAAGGGAGATGATTTTTTTCTTCGTGACTGCATTTACTAACTTCTAAAATCAATATCAGATAGGTGTTACTGTTTTCAGTAGCAGATTTTGGCGTTACTGGAAACAGGCCCGTTATTCAAAATGGCGATTCGTTATTGTTTATAGTATCGATCTATAGCTCGTTATCAAAAACAATATCGTTGCTGAAATTCGTGTTTGGTTAATGGGAATGAGTACATAGGAAACTTTAGAGATTTCTACACAGAGCTTCCAAGGCTGAGCTTGAAAACTGCTACGTGAACTCCCGATTGTTTTGCACATTCTGGAAACCCAGATCGAGCTTTTCACCTTATACTCACCGCGTTGTTGGAAAAACGCCAGTCAAAATTCTTCGTCAATTTGTATTATGTAATCATGGCAACCTTGAAAATTGTTATTGGCTGAAAAGTAGGCTTTATTCTGGTTTCGCAAAAAGAATGGACGGAAGCGGAATATAAATTACTTATTGAATAATTACACCAACATTTTCACCAATAATTACATGAAAAACAAATTGAGGAAGCAGTTAACTGTGACTGTTGTTACAAGACGGTGATATTCTGAAGATTCTGAAGTCGGTTATACATATCGCGGCACATGATTTGACACAGGCACCTGTTGGTATGGTAACCGCTTCTTCTGCTAGTTTGATTCACACCCCTGACTCAAATACATGTACCGTTGAAAACAGGCGAAAACCCGAACACAACTGACCACGCATCCTGCACCATTTAATTTTAGCGGAAAAATACGAAATATTTTACCAGACTTGCTGTTATATTCCTGTCAACTGAGAGGACGCATCAGACGAAATCATAAAGTTTCTGCGGCAAATCAGAGAAAATAGACTGAAAAAGTTCGATACGCATGTCAATCCCGTGAAAACATCTGTCTTAATATTTGTGTGGCCGTGACTTCCGATAGTTATGGCTTTCCGTGCTTGCGTCATTGCTAAAGCTACTCGCGCATGCGCCATAACCACTTGCGGATGACGTCACTTTCTGTGATGACATCACTTCCGGTTCAATATCATTTACGGATGTGAGGACGCGGTTGGGGTTGAATTGTGGAGAAACCTCAGAAATTTCTCCATCGTTGGTGCAGAGAAATGGGATGATTGGCCGGTCGATTAATATGTTCAGTAAACGTTGTGAGCGGTGTGGGTATTGAACACAATTGTGTCTCATTGAGATGAATATACTCAAGGAATGCCACAATATATGCTAGTATTATTTACATTGCTATAATTTGTAATTAGACATGCTAGACAAAATCTGTGACTATGGAGCGAGAAAATGGTATGAATGGTCCTGAAGCCTGATGACGTAGGCTCCCAACATCCATGACAATAAAATACCACTTCTATCCCTTGATGCAATACAGGCCCCAACATCCATGGCAATTAAATGACAGGTGAGCATCGTTATACAATTCAATTAGCCGGTCACCTCCTTCGTGTAACATGACATCAACTTAATTGCTAGACCGAGGTCCCTGATCTAAGCTGGCACAGTCTGAAGAGCAAGCTTTAATTTGGTGTATCGGGTTACATATAGGCCATCACGCCTTGCGGGACATGTACTTTGCGTTGACAATGACAATTTAATTGGTTTCGTGTTACACAATCCATGTTAGATTTCTGGACGATTCCTCACGTGTCATACAGATGAATGGAAATACAATTCATCACGTGACTGGGAGATATATAATACGTCATCAGGGTATGGGACCATCAACCTGATTTATCAACTTTCATAATAAATCAAACTTCACCTTTCAAGTTTATCAGCCAGCAAGCTGCTTCTGTATTCCTCGAACACCTCCGGTATGTCATCTGTTGTCAATTCTTTGCGGTAACCCTTTTGAAAGTAACCATTCATCCACCTGAAATTGATACAGGGATACTGAAATCAACTATAATCTAAAATTTGTACTATAAATATTTGCGCGGGTCATGGTATGCGCCGATAGAGAGAACAACGAAGAGCCTGTTTGTACAATGACCAGTGACGTCAGCTGTGGTTTGTATAATATTTACTTTGCACTATCTATTAACCCAGGACGATATTTGGACTTGTGATAGCTGGAATCGTTTTATATATATATGCTATATTTTCCCGGTATTTAAGGGAAGTGTCATTATGCTCACAATAATTTGTAAGATGGCAAATATTACATGAAGATATGCCAGCTATCACTAGTTCAAAATACCGTCTTGGGTTAATAGATAATCCAAGGTGAATTTATACAAACCACAACTCAAGTCACGGGTCTGTGCACAGCCAGGCTTTTCTTTGTTCCCTCTATCGGCACCTAGCGGAGACCCGCGCAAATACTTACAGAGCATTCGAATTTATAGCAAAGCACTTCACGCTTCTACTTTATATATAACTACATTTTAATTAGTGTCGTTAATTATGCCTTTTCGTTCAAATTTCCATCCACCAGTCTAGTCAAGTGATTGACAGCACACAAAACTAGTACGGTGTTATCTGACAACACATCCCAACAGATTGATATTTTGATTGTATTATGTCCAAATGGACCACGAAAGTTTCTCTGGTATTGATGACTGTATCTCAGTCACGCTTCTTTGTAGTTGTTCATGGGAATACCGTAAATTACGTGACCAGGGAGAGAGAGAATTAAGGTTTAATGTCACGTTCAGTAATATTTCAGCTATATATCGTCGATCAAACAAAATTCGAAGCATCAAGTCACTAACTTGGTAACCCGATGCATTAAAACATGGACAATATGCAATCCTCACTCACCCGACTAAAGACATCTTCCAAAGTAGTCGCTCGATAAAAATCAGAGAGAGAGAGAGAGAGAGAGAGAGAGAGAGAAATAATGGACATATATAGTGGTAGATATACCGCTGTGTTATTATATTGATAGTCCGCTCAAGATCGATGTAAATGTACCACAAATATATCATTTGGCCTCCACTGGTATTGTGGATATGTTCAGTGACAAAAATATCGATCGCATGCACTAATGTTATGGGTCGTCTGTGATACAGACTCCACCCAAAACATGGCATTTCTATGGTACGGACTTGTGCCACAAAACATGGTCTATTTATGTTACATCTATGGTTACAGGTGGATTCTCCAAAAAAAGGTCTGTCTTTGTTATGGACTGATGTTCCCATCAAAAGGGCCTATACATGGTACAGACCGATCCACCAAAACCTTGACCTATCTGTGGTAAAGACACGTCTTAAAAAATATGGTCTATCTATTTCATGGACTGATCCTCCAAAAACTTGAATATCTGTAATACACACTGATTCCCCAGAAAAAATAGCCATCATTATTGAAAGTGTTACGGCAGACTATGATTTTAATGAAAATGCCTTTTAAAATGAAATAAAATTATCCATACTCTAATTTAAGAATAGTCTGAGGATAGATATTTGAACTTTATGAAACTGTTGGCATGTTTATCATCTATATATACATGTGCAATATTGAAATTTGCCCAATTTTAACAATCCAACTCTAAGAGAATGATAACATTGGGGTAATTCTGCTGTCTTTCAGTAAAATTCTTTTGTTTCGGATTCTCTATGAAGCATGGAGAACTGTAAAATTTGGATTATGTCCAACGCCGGCGGGTTATACATACCAGAACGTTACCTTGGAGAGCCAGCTGGCGTCCGCGTAAGGGCGATGTTTCGTCTTCATGTCGTCCTGTAACAGAGAAAGAACGGATGATTTGAATTAGGCCTGGTACACACGATCTAGCCTTATGATCCTACATGAACACAACATTTTTTTTAAAACAACGCCAGCAAAAAATACTTATTTCAAACCTTATCCACTTACCTTATCTGATATGATATTCTGTTTTTACTGCGACTATAAAGCTGACTGTAGTTGGTTGTGTAACTCCCCAATGTTCATTGCACGGAATCAAAATATCTTGGGCTCAAAATCTTTGTTGTGGATGCCTTCTTTATCACGTTGTCTCTAAGAATACAAATGGAATGAAAATGGAACCCGGATCGAGTGCTGTCATCCGCGATCCAAATTTACATGCAACACTGAGAGAATATTGTCAACAAACATGGCGGTATAGCAGTTCTCGGATTTTGTGTCTAGGTTCTTGCGTCCGTGCATTGAGCATTAGGGAGTTACACCACATCACAGATAGTGAGCTTGATAGAGCACGCACAGGATACCATAAGGTAAGTGGGTAAGATTTAACTTTCACTGCCATTCGATATATCCTGCTCTGGAACGGTCATCGTTAAAAGTACAAGCTTATCAGAAAGTTAATGGACACTAGAGAATTAAAACAAAATTAGTCTCATTTCTAAAGGAAAATTTGATCGTGTGTACCCAGGCCTTACAGAAATTAGAAGCTTTCTGCGCCAGGAGATTAATTCAGTCAATACACAGAGGTCTTAGTTTTTTTCTCCCGTGGACAGATTGTATTTGTTTGTTCATTTCGATCAAGATCAAGGTGTTCCACAAGGTAGTATTTTGTCTACTACTCTGTTTAGTATCAAGATTAACAGCTTAGCTGCAGCTTGGAATAAATCAATTGATGGTTCACTGTTTGTAGGTGATTTCAACATATCGTGTAGTGGAAAAAGTATACATAATAATGAGAGAACATTACAACTTTTTCTAAATAGAATTCCGAAATGGTGTCTAGAAAATGGTTTCAAGTTCTCCAGAACAAAGGCAAATTGTAAACACTTTTGTATAAAGTATTTCCAGCACAAAGATCCAGTACTTACAGTAGATGGAACTGAAATCAAGGTAGTCAAAAAAGTCAAAATTCCTAGGAATATTGTTTTATCATCGATTAACGTTCTTACCGCATATAAATTGCTTGAAAGCTAAGTGCACAAAGGCTTTTGATTTGTTGAAGGTAGTTGCCAGCTATTAGTGCTGCGGAGATCAGCAAACGCCTCTCCATTTATATCGATCACTTTATTCGTTCTGACCTTCATTATGGCTTTATTGTTTACAACGGTGAAAACGAGTCAAACTTCGCAGAGCTAGATCCTATTCTCCATCAAGGAATAAGACTTTGCCTCGGAGCGTTTAGAACATCAACTAAGGAAAGCATATATGCAGAAGCAGATGAATCCCCTTCAGAACTTCGAAGAATTAAACTAGCACCGCAATATATCACACAATTGCCATCTAACCGCTCAAATCATGCATGTAACTGTGGTTTCAAGCCCCAATACGTAGATTTGTATTGAAACCCTCCATTATCCCACCTCTAAAAATTCGTATGAAACCGAAAATTGTAGCAGCTGGAATTAAGCTTAGTCAAATTTTGGCTAACAAGCTATTACCAGTTTCACCATGGCAGTTAACCAGACCAGTAGTAGATATTACAATGACGAAATATAAAAAGGCAGACACGAGCCATCACGTGTATACACAAGAATTGAGTCTATTGTGAGAAAAATACAGATCGCATCAAGCTATTTATACCGATGGTTCTAAAGATGGCGACAGAGTAGCGAGTGCTACTACCTTTAGTTCCGAAACTAAAACCTGTCGACTTCCAGGTAAAAGCTTGACTTTCACTGCCGAAGGCAAAGCTCTATTGTTAGCTTTGGAAGGTATTGGGTCTACTATAGGAGAAAAACATTACAATGTATATAGGGGAAGTGGGAAGAGGTGCCGACATACTGACAGAGCCACATGACTTCACAGTATAGTCTTCTGGTTAACCTATTCTGAAGTACATAGCAAGAATCTTACGACTCGTGATGTGTGTTGTGTCTCAGGTATGCTTTTATTGTACCTGTTCATGTGGCAACATGGATGACATGACACCGGCATAAGCGAATATTAGATACAAATCCCGAGAGCTATGATAGAAATGCTCTGACAACTCGTATATTGGTAATTAGTGAGCTGTGTAGCCGTGTCATATTCTTAGATTCACTGTCATGCCTTCAAGCGATTGAGAGTGTAACTTCAACTCACTTCACTATTTTGAACATTCTACAGTTATATGATCGTAGATTTCATCAACAGATTGATGTTGTGTTTTGTTGGTTGCCTAACCACGTTGTCATCACAGAAAATACTGAAGCTGATAAAATGGCTAAGGCAGCCCTACATAATGAGGTTGATCCTGTTGAAATCCCATACAGCGATTTCAGACCGTCTATTTCAATCTTTATGGATTGTTGAGCATACCAAACTTCACGAGTTTAAAAAAAAACTGTACAATATATTCATCTGAGTAGCCAGAAACGTTTCGATCAAGCCATGATCACGCGATGTGGAATCGGCCTTACCCGATTAACTCACGAGAATTTATTAAAAAAAGGAACCAGGCCCAAGGTGTACGAAGGTCTCGAAGTGGACCATCGCCAGATGTATTCATAGTATTAATTTGGAAGGCATAGCTGTATTTCTTCATGTTATACTATAATCAACAGTATTTGACCTTGAAAAAATAGGTCAAGGTCAGTCAACTGGAATAGACTTCTAGTCAATCACCAGATGCATATGCAAAATAAATTTGAAGACCTTAGCTTTAATCCTTCAGAAAATTTAAGAAATACTAAAATTTGACCTTGATAAAATAGGTCCATGTCGGTCATTTTCAATAGGCTACTGACCCTTCAACAGATGCATACATGGTGTGAAATTACAATGCCTGGCTATAATCCTTCTTGAGATATCGTGTTCAAAGACGGACAGACAGACGACGCTGACGACGACAATACCCTTCGGGCAAAATTTGCCCGAGGGGTAAAAAATCAGTACATGCGCACACTATTCAGGTTTCATTGTGTATCTAAAATTAGACATCATCGACGCGAGCGTCATGGTGGGTTATAGACCTGTTTCGTATTGTGAAATTTGCGGTCTTCTAAGACGACAGGGCCTGTGCGCGTGATCTTTAAGATGTAACGCATTGGTCGTCTCAAGACACAGGGATCGTCTTCACAAAACCTTAAACAATAATAGTCCAACAGGTCCGACTTCTAAAGATACCGAAGTATTGACAACGTCTTAAAGATGAGAGAGGATACAACGAAAACGTCTGCTGAACATTAAGCCGATTTATTATAGATTCAATCCACCTAAATTAGGAACGACCGGTACTATTTGCCAGGCAGACTAGGGTAACCACATCAACATCCAGACTATTCTGTAGTCAGTCATTTTGCCGAAACTGGAGTTAGCACACTGTTATTGGAAGCATGATCGAGCTTCTAACGATACAAGATGGATCTACCATCAGGGAGACGTGGTGTTAATATCTGCCTGTAATATGCCGTTCATTCCTTTTTATACAATTCTAATGTCAGTTTAACCCGACAAGGATGTACTTAGCTTAAGTACTATTTGGACAGACATATCACAGAACTGTCACATTGCATACCACAACCATCAAACTGAAGGTTAAATCATTGTACTTACATAAACGGTTTATATGTTCAGAATTGATTCTCACAAATAAATGTGGTTAAAAACATTCCTCCATACTTTTAACATTCCAAACAGGATACTGAAAATGTCAAACAAATCATAAAACCGGGGTACTACGATGTTATTAAAAATCATACAGGCAGGCATCATATATGACATCAAGACTATCATACAATATTTAACTGTAGAAAACTTATTATCATAAGATGCTTATATCTGAATAACTTGTAGAAAACCAATTATCATAAGATGCTGAATCTTACAGTATGTGTTAAACCAGAAAGTCAAATCGACTCGCACAGAAAGGTGCTTAGTTGGTTCGTCGCGATATGACGGAAATAATGTTGAAGGCGATGTTAAATTCTGTTCGCTCACTCCCTCATTCAGGTTTTCATATGGTAATAATGCCAGTCAAGATGCTAATATATATGATCCCTTGTTACAGGTTTCAGTTCTGTGACAAAAATTTACTGCATTTGTATCAGTGTACATTTCTTTCCCCTTATGAATTTATTGCATAATTATGAACAACTGTTAAGCATTTTTATCGGTTCCAACGTTAAATAGCCAGTCTGGTCATAGCGTGGGTCACGTGGTTCAGCTATTTACTACTTTAAATATGGGGAGTTCCACTGTTTTCACTTGAGAAATTGTGAAATTTGAATCAATTCTGGGATAAGACTTAAAATAATAATCTGATTTCTAAACTATTATATCTATCTAGAAATTTCGTCAGTCGAGCGCTGCGAATGAAGCAACAGTCACTCCTCCTCGCGAGAAATTTCCACAGAAATGAAAAACATAATAGGAGGCCAATGGATATGTGAGGTTTTCGGATATTTTCAAATAGAACATTTTGGGCAAATCTAATTTCGAATAAAATATAATCAAAATTTGAACTGCGGTGACGAGCAAAACAAGCGTTCTGAGAACCCCAACATCTCGCCTTGCGGGGTCATCCGCCAAAGCTGCAGCAGTATTGAATGCATAAATATAGAGCAGACAATAACGTCTGGAATAGATGATGTGGTACAGACAATAATGTCTGGAATAGATTATCTGGTACAGACAAGAACATCAGTCCCATGTGGGATTACTGCCAAATAGGTCAATCCCTTGTGGGATGGATATGTCAGTGCCGTGGGATTACTACTGCAGGATAGGTCAGTCTCATGCGAGATTACTGCTGGATAGGCCTGTCTTGTGTAGGATTACTGCTGGATGGGTCAGTCTCGTGTGTTATTATTGCTGGATAGACCAGTCCCAAGTGGAATCACTACTGGATAGGCCAGTCCCGTCTGCGATTACTGCTGGATAGGCGAGTCTCGTATGGGATTACTGCTGCATAGGTCAGTCCCGTATGGGATTACTGCTGCATAGGCAGTCCAGTGTGGGATTACTGCTGCATATGGCAATCCCGTTTGGGATTACTGTTGGCGAGGCCAGTCCCGTGTGGGATTACTGCTGGATAGGCTAACCCTGTGTGAGATTATAGCGGGATAGGTCAGTCCCATGTAGGATTATGGCTGGATAGGTCAGTGCTGTGTGGGATTACTGCTTCATATTGCAGTCCAGTGCGAGATTATTTCTGGATAGGTCAGTCCCGTGTAAGATTACTGCTGTATAGGCCAGTCTCGTGTGGGATTACTGCTCCCATGTAGGATTGCTGCTGGATAGGCCAGTCCCATGTGGGATTACTGCTGGATAGCTGAGTCCCATATGGGATTACTACTGGATAGGTCAGTTCTGTGTGGCATAACTGTTGGCTAGGCCAGCGCCAATTGGGATTACCGCTGGATAGGTCAGTCCCATGTGGGATTACTGCAGCATAGGTCTGACCAAGTAAAACATGAAACATGTTCACCAAGTTTTATAATTATCCCACGAAAGGTTCAGCAAACTTTCCAAGCACAGATATACATGTAATTTTTTGCCCAACAAAAACCTTATCAACGGAAACGTACGAAGTACAAAAATTCATAATTACTGTCATATTTCTTAAATAACACATGCACATCCTCGGACCACATTGAACTTGGGTATCAAGTGTCAAACTCATCCAGTGAAAGCTGACAGCTTCAGCAAACTTTACATGTACAGGTGTACATGTATGTACATTATCATTGGCAGATTACTAAGACAAAACCCTCAAAATTTGAACAAAAATCAATATTTTATCTCCTAAATAGCACAGGGACATCCTCTAATCATACGAAATATGTGTATCGTGTTTCATAATCATCCAATGACCGCTGACAACTGCAGCAAACTGGCCTACATGCACAGCCTCTACATGTACAATTCGACTAAACAGAAAACTCTATCATTTACCATAATTTGAACCAAAATTAATATTTCATCTAAAAAATAGCACAGGTACATCCTCTTATCATAAGAAACATGTGTACCAAGTTTCATAATCATCCAATGAGAAGCTGACTTTCTGCAGCAAACTTTCTAAGTACAGATGTACATGTGCAATTCAGCTAAACGTAAAGCTCTATTATTTGCCATAATTTGGAGAAAAATTAATATTTCATCTCAAAAATAGCACAGGTACATCCTCTAATCATAAGAAACATGTGTACATGTACATGCTAAACAGAAAACTCTTATCATTTGCCATAATTTGGACAAAAATCAATATTTCATCTCCTAAATTGCACAAGTACATCCTCTAATCATAAGAAACATGTGTACCAAGTTTCATAATCATCCAATGGCAGCTGACAACTGCAGCAAACTTTCTAAGTACAGATGTACATGTGCACTTCAGCCAAACGAAAAACTCAATGATAGGGATTTTAACATTGGAGCACCCCAGGGGTAGTACCCCCAGGTGGAATACCCATCCCCCATATTTTGTTAAATTTTTAAAATATTTTTTCTAAATTTTTTAGATTTTGTTTTAATTTGCTAAACCAAAAACCTTATCATTTCCAGGCAGGGGACACCGACACCAATTGTTACCAATATTAATGATACGAATATGGCATTTGATTTGATTGCTTTTCGCCTAAATTCTCTGCCGTATATGACGAATGTTTCCCATTAGTATCACATAAATTTTCTAAAACAAAAATCATTAAGCCGTGCATCACACATGGGATACTTAATTCAATACACCGAAAAAACTACCTTTATCGAAATTATTTAATTGAAGCGAATAACGAAACCCGTATGCAGTATAGAAGCTTTAGAAATAAACTAAACCATACAATTAGATTGGCTAAAACAAATTATTTTGAAGAAAAATTTACTGCTATTGAGCAAGATATTAAAGGGACATGGAAAATCTTGAACCAAATGCTAAATAGGAATAACAGATCTCAGTTACCAACATCCTTCAATGATAATGGACATGATATCTCTGATAAGAAACATATAGCAGAAAAATTTAATAAATACTTTAGCTCGGTACCATCAAATCTGGATTCTCGAATCCCCAATTCCACAACACATTTTATTCCAGAGAACAGCTGATGCTACAAGTCGAACTACAAGGTCAACGTGTGCTGGTCACTTGTACATTCCAAAAGGCAGGACAGAGTACTTCAAAAGAAGTTTGAGTTACTCTGGTGCCACACTATGGAATAGCCTGCCTCAAAACGTGTGCAGTGCTGAGTCTGTGAATTCATTCAAGAAACTTGTAAATAATTTTGTAAATAATAACAGAGATTGATTATTTGTATGTTACATATATATTATCATCATCAATTGTGCTTTATAGATACGATATATTTGAACATCTTTCTTTTGTTATGAGGGCCTCAAGGGAGAACAGTCTCTGACTGATTGTGTAACCCTCGTTAAATAAAGCATTTATTATTATATATTATACTACTTACATGATAGAACTCCTGAGGACTTCCAGTTTCCAACTATTTCTCCTGTGGAGATAAAGCAAATCATATTACAACTGAAATCGGCTGCATCTGGCATAGACGACATACGGTCTTCCATGGTTAAGCGTGTTTGTGATTATATCTCCACCCTTTTATCATACATCATAAATTTATCCTTATCATCTGGTGTTGTACCAGACCCTCTGAAGATTGCAAAAGTAACGCCAATTTTCAAGGCTGGAGACCCGCATATTTTCTCGAACTACAGACCAATATCTGTGTTACCCTGTTTTAGCAAAATTTTAGAGAAGGTTACAACAACAGCTATTACAGACTTTTTGAACTCGAATGATATAATCTCCCATGCTCAATACGGCTTTAGGGCAAATCATTCAACGACGCTAGCAGCATGTACACTGTGTGATTTACTTGTTACCGCTAAGGAATCCAAGCAGTATAGTATAGCTACATTTTTGGATCTGTCAAATGCGTTTGACACCGTCAATCACGAGATTTTATTAGCTGAACTGGAACATTATGGATTTCGTGGCGTATCTAATAAATGGTTAGAAAATTACCTTTTTAACAGAATGCAGACCGTAAATTATAATGGTTGTTCATCAAGACTCGCTCCTACCTTTTACGGTGTGCCCCAGGGGTCAATTTTAGGACCAATTCTTTTCTTAGTTTATATAAATGATATAACCAACGCGACCGACATGCTAAAATTTGTCTTATTTGCAGATGACACAAGCGTAACATGTTTTTCTGATAATCTCCAAGATGATGCAGACATAATGTCCCAAGAGTTATGTAAATTGTACCAGTGGTTGTGCTCCAATCGCTTATCCCTTAATATCGACAAAACCAAATTTATGATTATAAAACCGTATCTAGCACATTCGAGGAGACCAGATACTGAATTAGGAACCCCTTTACAAATCTCCGGAAACGAAATAGAGGTAGTTCAAAGCTTTAAATTTCTCGGTATTTATATTAATAATAACTTAACATGGGTCTTAATATCGATTATATTTGTAAGAAAGTTTCCAGGAATATAGGACTACTCAATCATATTAAGAAATCCGTTAACAAAAAAATACTATACATTTTATATTATTCTCTTATATTTTCATATCTATCGTATTGTAATACTCTTTGGGGAAACACATATACTAGTCATCTTAGACCTTTGACCTTACTTCAAAAACGTGCAATACGAATTCTAACATTTTCAAATAAAGTAGACCACCCTGAACCCCTATTCCGCAAAACCCAGATTTTACAGCTGAATCAACTAAATACTTACCTTTTACTGTTGATAGTCCACAAATTTTTCTACTGCTCAACTCAACTGCCTAAAGCCTTTAGACAATATTTTACAAAACAATCAACAGTACATTACTATCAAACAAGAGGACATCAATTTAATATAGCTAGGCCGTTTTATCGGACAAACCTAT
>JAVTVY010020077.1:0-76760 GCA_036873755.1 Hanleya hanleyi
AAGAAGTTTACGAGAATCGAAAATCTGCGCAAACATATCGAGTTACATCACGGGGGACGGCTTACATCGATACGCGATGTAATGTCCGATGTCATTACTAATACGAAACCGTGTATGGACGAACGAGTATCCGAAACAATGGACGTGAATGCGACCTTTCAACATCCCTTTACCATGACTGTTAGCGGCCCGACTGGTTGTGGGAAGACGTCGTGGGTGTTGCAGCGTTTGGAAGGGACCGACATTCAGCCTTCTCCTACGCGTATTGTCTGGTGTTACGGTCAATGGCAACCCGCCTACGAGAATACTCGATTACAGAATGTGAGCTTCGTTCCCGGAATCCCGCACGATATCGGCGAGCCCTATTATTTCGACCCCGCGCAGGTCAATATTGTGGTCCTCGACGATATGATGAGTCAAGCCAAATCAGACGGACAAGTCGCTGATTTGTTTACCAAAGGCTCTCATCATCGGAATATATCCGTAATTTACTTGACCCAGAATCTCTTCCCCCAAGGCAATGCGTCCAGAGACATCACCTTGAACTGCCAATACTTCGTGCTATTCAACAATCCCATCGATCGGCATCAAGTTCAACTGTTCGGAAGACGCATGTATCCTCAAAACATAGGCTATTTCACGAAAAAATACCAAGAAGCTACCGCCAAGCCGTACGGTTCCCTAATAATTGATTTGAAGCCGACTACACCGGAAAGCCAAAGACTAAGAATGAAGCGGGATGCGCGAGCACAGATGGGACAAGGTCTATACACAAAGGCGATACCTTCTTGGTTCAAAAAGCAGACAGGAGGTAGAAGAAGCGTCACAAGATCACACGTAGCAGGAGATAATGGGTATTCAAACGTTAACACTCCTAAAACGGTGTTACGTAAAATATGGAGGAAACAATTCAGTATTCCTACACGACTAGCGTATAGTGACGCTATCAATGAGAGGAAACTCAAGTATATGAACGAGGGATACACGGAGAGTCAGGCTATCAGTTTGGCGGAGGACTTTACACCGCAAATGAAAGAGTCGCTACGAGAAGCAGTCCTCAGCACAGTGTCAAATCTACACGCTCTCCAGGAGAAGGATCGCATCATGGGTGAAATCATGAACACGTGTAAAAAGCTACAGAATGGAGATGAAGTGGACGTGTAAAAAGCTACAGAATGGAGATGAAGTGGATTTTCAAGAAGCGTGGGGTACGAGCGTTCACCTGAGAAAACGTTTATTAGATGAACTCTAGAATAGAATGAAGGGACAACTCTCGTATTACCATATATTTAATACATATTGCTCTATACATAGAACATGTGACTATCGTAACATGATCATAATTTTATCTCAACATTATAAGGTTTTGATGAAATAAAAACATCTTGTACAAACGGTGCTCTTTTTTCGTTATTATTATTATTTCTTTTCAAATTGCTATTACGGATGAATAATCAAGAATCTATCAGTTAATGCGCAGTGGGCGAATACATGCTACTAAATATCAAACCGAGTGAAAAGTTCACTCAGAGAGATTACGCCAATGACCATAAGCCCGAGACGATATCCCATCATCTAGGAGATAGCGTTTATCGTCGTACGGGAACAGGGCGATTTTATTCAAGGTCAATGTATACAATTGATGTTTCTCGCTTTGAATACGCTGCATTCGAGATATCTGCTGACTCAAACCGAACAGGCACTCGCGGTAAGAAGCGTGTCGTAGCTTATTCTTTACCACGTGTTTGTTAATACCCTTCGCGGTCTTCTTCTCCATACCACCGTACATCAAACTATACATTTTAGGTCGTAATCCTAAGAATTCCTCGATGGGGACACCGGCCGTCTCATCCTTCATCTTACCCAACACTTTCTTATTGTGAACACTGTAAAGAAAATGTGATGATGGGTAATCGCTAAAATCGAACAAATCCATACGCTCTCCCATATCCTTATAAACATCCTCGCCCTCGATGCGATAGAGTAAGGAATCGGTGTCGGTGAATAGCACCTTGACTTTTTCCCCATACCTCGGTTTGATATAAGAAAAATGGAAATCATACATCAAGATCTTTGACAAGTCTAAGATTGCGAATCCAACGTAAATCGGCCTGTTCAATACCAGTTTACGTTTCAACATTTGAACCGCCGCCAGGTCCTCGCAAAAGATCTTGAACGCGTGAAAATGAGGCATGCACGCGAGCTTTCGCAATCGCTTGACGCGATTGACCAATTGGACATCGACCCTATTCCTAAGATGTTCCATGGTCTTCCCGAATACAGAATTATTCATCAGTTGAAAAAATCTTTTTCAAAGTCGTTTAGAGCGGTCTTCCTCTTCCCGGTGTTGAAGTCTATATAGGTCTTCAACCACGGAGCTTGTTGGAACGCCAACACGCGATGAACTTTGGTGATCGTCATCCCCAAAGTCGTGTATTGTTTCAAGTTACGATAGTGTAGCACGTAACTGGATTTAGGACGAAGATTGGGTGCGAGTTTCTCAGAATGCATACCTCCCAAACCGAGTTTACCACCCAATTGACGGGCATAAGGCGAGAGCATGTCGGCGGTTATTTTCAACTTTTCGGGGGCTAGGGGATAGTCGTCGTGCGAATCGTGTAGGTGATGGGGATAGTCCATATCGACCTCGAGAATGTAACCTTCGGAGCTATCGTCGGCTACACGAGCCACATCTAGCGCCTGAATATCTTCGGGACTCAACCAACGGAAACCGTGCGTCGGCAATGTCTCACTCATCGCCCATCCGTAAAGGTTATTCATGTCTAGATACATCAGGTACTGAGTAGGCTCTTCCGGTCTATAACCCGGGAGACTGGGGTTATTCCCCTTGGCGTGACGATGCGAGATCACAGAGATACCGCCTCTAACTCCCTTTTCCACGAACAGATGCATATCGATATCCGTGAGGAGTTCTAGTCGCACTCTAGTCATTTTCAAACAAGCTTGCCACGCCAGGCCGGGTGAGGTATAGAAATGGGCGGGATCTAACTCGTAATAGTTTAGACAAATATCACGAAAATTTTCGAAGACATCGGTCAACAATAAAACGTCGGACGCGAGGTATAAGTCGTGATACTCGCCTATGTTCTCGATACCGAACCTGGTCCAGACCGTATGGGCGTGTTCATAATCCTCCTGTGGGAGAGGTTCTTGCGTTAAATTGTTGAAGAATGCCTCTTTAGGCGGTAACTCCTTTTCCTCGAACACCTCGGCGGAAGTGACATAGTCGTACGGATAGACTCCCTTGCGTAATAAAAGGGGCAGTAACTCTCCATTCACGTACTGACTTAGATGAGGGAACTTGACGGAACCTTCTTTGGCTAGGTTTTCCACGAGCTTTTCTAAAGACGCGCTCAAGAATTGGAACGAGTCGATAAAATCCATGTTCCCCATGGAGAATGAAATGTATTTCTCCATGTTGTTGGGAATGCATTTCAAAGGTTTGTCCTTAATTTGACCGATGACTTGCATGATGATATGAGAATCGTAATTTTTCAATCCGTGGAACACGACGGGAATTCTCTTTTTGAATTTGTAATTGATATTACACTCGTTATGGGCAGCCGCGCGAAAAAGACCTGTCGCGTGGCAGTGATCGCGGACGCGATCATCCCGGAGCTCTTCGCCACATATGTGGCATAGTTTGGCACCGTTAAACGCCCGCCAGTCGTCGCGTGTCATTCGAATGGGTCGAGGGTTATCGTAGAATGAATCTATTTTTTCTTGTTCCTTCAACATGTGTTCCACGAATTTTTGCCTCGCATCCTCGCCCCGATATACTACCAGTGGTCTCGTCATATCATCGGTCAATCCAACGACTTTGTAGGCAAACCCCGAAGCGGCGTGGTGGGCTCGTTTCTGAGTATAAGAGTTCGTGGGATCGGGAGAGCAAGAGTCGATTTTTTCTAATAGCGATTCGAAGTCGGCGTAAATGATATATGGAACTTTTAGCTGCTTGGCCACATCCGTGAATTGCAACCATTTGTCGGCTTCTTTCGGAAGTTCGATTTTTTGCGGTCCGTGAATCTGACAGTATGGTAGATGATCCTTCAACAGATCTTCCCTAATAAACCCGTGCAGGCAATAGGGACAGAAATGCTTTCTGTGAGTAGAGCGATTCTGATCGAACAGTAACTTATTAAGATCTTTAATCCAACAGTAGTGAGACGTTTTATCATCGGCGATCAGAAGTAAATTCACGTGAGTGTCACACCGTTCGCGCGTGATATGTATGGGGAAGACCTCGTCATCCGCGTATCCGAACAAATTGACGGAGATTTGGTTGAGCTTCTCGAATTTGGGGATATCGTCGGGCTTCACCGGGAAGTCGATATCCCCGAAATGCAACTCGTGTTCGTACGGTCTATATTTAGATATCCGTTGAGAATGTTTTGCAACTGGGTGGAGCGCCGCCAAAATTGACCATTTAAAACATTCCTCATCCCTCTTGTTGAATACGTTTATGATGGCGTGTTTCAAATGCAATTTTGAGGGTAGAGGGATGTAGCTGGAGCCGCGGAGGGGTTGATATTGGGCTATGTGAATGTTCAACTGTATGATTTCATCCAACTGCCAGCTAGAACCTTGACGAGTATATTCTACGAATGTTTCGTGGATTTTTTTCCACGATTCATAAATAGCGTTCTGTACATCTTCCTCTTTCAATATAATATAGCATATACCTCTAAAATAGGGTTGCGTCGTTTGCATATTTTCACCTTCACCTTTGGTAAATGAACATTTGATAGCGATGTAGAACTTCATACTACCGGTCGACTTAAGACCGCTTTTCAATAGAGAGTTCACTTGTTCATAATAATGCATGAATAGTACGAGGGGGATCGCTTTAGCGGACCCCACTGGGCGTATCGTGTGAACTTTTAGCGCACCATTCAAAGCTGTCTGCTGGTAGTCGCAAGGGTCTGTATGACCACTGGTTGATGAAGTAGAATGTCTTGCTTCGTCACTCGTCAATGGGGTGGGGTCTTGTACCGTGCTCGTCAATGGGGCGTGGTCTTGTACTGTACTGGTGGATGGAGTGGGGTTTACTTGCACATCGGTCGATACATTGTGCCCCGACCCACTTTGCTCCGCGGCATGTTGTATACGCTTGAAATGAGTACTATCGGGTCTGTGGGTTCTAATATGTCTACCCAATTCGTCTGTTCTCCTAAAGGGCACCTGACACACGTCGCATGAAAAGGATGATTTAGTGTGAGTGGTTCTGACGTGCCGCTTCATGTTGGTCCTACGCGTGAAGGTTGCCGCACAAATATCACAAGAGAAAGTGGCGCTGATCTTGGGTTGCTTCTCTTGGCGGATATGCGTCTCGGCAGATGTTCTTTTTCTTACCTGCAAAGAGAGAACATTTGCTTCAATATACTAAGCCAGGATTAGTGTATGGTTTGATTAGAATTCTCCCATACATGTATTATCCATTTATAGAGAGATTTCCCTTCGTTGAGGTATATATGTATATGATAGACATCTCACGAAATTAATCCACTCACCGCTGATGCTTCGACCTGTAAGTCGTTTCGTGGTCGATCGCCATGGATGTGTGATAGGTCGATATCACCATTGTTCAGACTCGAAGACGGTGTTACATCCGACTCACATCTCAGTTGTCGGAATTGTCCACGAATTCGTCTTCGTCCCAGCTGGAATATATACACAATGGGCGTCATACACATCATATGTTTTCGAAGCGCCTTGGAGCAGAATAGACACAAAATATTCGATTATTATTTATACAATTTTCCCTGAACACGAAGACGTGATTCGGGATGTTTCTTTTGACCACTACTTCTCTTCCTCCGAGAATATTACCATACGTTCTGACCTAGCAGCTTATATTCGATTCTTCCTTATCCGATTACTAAAGCTCTTATACTCAAAAGATGATCCGTTATCTCGTGTCAATGGTGTCGGTTTCATAACCCCAGCCCCTCCCGTTTTCGAGATATTGATATATTTTGCTCTAAAATTCCTACAATAAGTCACTGTAACATCACATCACATCATATTTGTAGTGGTACAGTGCGCATGTCGTTCTAGCGTATGTATGATCACAATATTTCCATTGATATGTAATTCCGTACTAGTAATGACCCCTGAGCACGAACATTTGAATCCGACCTCTCCTTTTCATCACTACTCCTCTTCGTCTGTGACAAAACTCGTTCATTATCAAATCCTGTGCTCTAACACCTTTGACCTATGACTGTCCATTTAACACTACTTATGAGAATATGTAACGCTATATGGATAAACATAACAATTTTACCTAGTCTGGTATTCCCCTTTTTCTTCGTCCATCTACAATAGAGAGAGAGAGAGAGAAAAAATTAAATGGGCTGACACCGTTTATTAGAATTTTGAGCTCAATCAGGTAGGCCCTACATCTTAAACTGCTCAAATGAAAACAAAATTGTTAGTAACCGCAGTGTGTTGTTCTGAAAACGGTTACTGTAGAGTTGTTTCCCATAGACCATGAATTAGTTATATGCTCCTTAGACTTAAGGTGAAGGTTTTCCAGACAAACGCTAGAATGTAACGAGCTATACTAAGTTAGGAACATCTATTTCTGAACGAGGTCAACAGCCGAAGTACAAGGGAAAAACATGGGGGCTAGGTTGAACACGCAATAACCGGACGTCGACCAAAGAATACAGTACAGATTATTTGGATTATCCGAAGATTAATTGGTGTTGTGTCATTGAGAGAATGTTCGTGGATATTAGAAAAAGAATTGTTCAAGAATACGGCTTTTATACGGGTTTGACATCACAAGTGTTGAGTTATATGTTTGTGTGTAGCCGAAAACGAATTTAGCGTGCCATTTCAAAATAATGAAATGTATCAATTTGTGCGTTCTGTGTATTTCACGCGTTGGGGGTGTGTGTATCTGGATTCCGAAACGCTCTTATCGTTTCATTTCATGCTGAGATGTACGTGATTATAGGATTATTCCACCACACGTAAGTAAACTATAAGTATATGTTAAAAATAACTTAGACCTCGGGCCTGTATGTGAGCCTCTTTGGATACGTTAGCGTGACCCGTGGTACATGTACTGCATGTTAAACATGAGTGCGGTTGATACAGGCTGATCCAGATGTTTTCTATTTTTGAACTCTGGTTTTTGCGATAGGAAAGTGGTTGCTGGTAACAATTTATGTATACTTGGCTAGTGTTACAAACAGCTAGCTACATGTATCGTATGCAGGGGTTCGTATGCGGGCCTTTTCAACATGAGTAGGCCTACAGTTAACATGCAATATAGCTTATACTGGCTGTACTTAGCTAGATCAAAAGGATTGTTTATCCCACCTAACTTGAGAGTAATATTATTAATAAGGCAGCGACGCTAGTTATTTATACAGTGGGCAGATTATACGGAAATGCCTTTCGTCTTCGAGTACATTGGGTGAACATTGTCGGCACAACCTATTTCTAGAGTGTGTGAACTCAAACGGGGGCAGGTCAAAGATCTTCTATGCGTTTTGTTCTTGATGTGTGATAGATAGTCTGATAGACTAATGTGATGTTTGATGGCATCGTATGACCTCAGTTTTTTTTCTGGGACCAGTGGTAACCACGCCAACAAGTGCAATCTTGAAATTCTCTTTCAGAACAGTTGCCATTTTCCTTGTAACTGTATTTGTTTTGGTATTGGGAATAGGAATACTGCCTAGAGAGGACTTGATAATATTTTCAACGTTACAAACCCAAGATACCTTAGAGTGTGTAAGCATTAATTTTAAATGCTCTTTGTACGCATTGTATATAAGGGAATTTGAGGTTGATCGCCAATTGATCGTGATAGTAGATACATACTTTTACCACTCTAGTAAAGGCGAAACAAACATAAACTTCCATGGCTGTACTTAAGGGTATGTTCATCTATATAGATGCTTGTCTCAAACGTATATGTAATGATGTGTTAGACAGATACTCTGTGGGGTTAAAACACAGGATTGTTGTATTTCCAGCTATGATATATTATGACGATTGAGGAGAAATATTTTATGTGAAATAGAATTCACTCACCGCAGATTTTCCAGTGATCAGCGAGTAAACATCTTCAGCTAGGCGAATAGTCAGTCGAGATTGACGCTCATCTTCAACTGATTTTTACCTATATATTAGAGATGTGACTTCCGCTTTTCCCAGGCTTTGGCAGTGAATTTAACACCCTTCTACGGTTTGCAATTATTCTCTATAGCAATATAAAGAAGATCCTCTTCAACAGAAATGATAATTTCCACTCCATAGGCTACAGGAAAGCAGATTAGATATGAAGTCTTAACTTTGAAGTGAGATGAAGAGTACAGTGTAAGACGGTAGACAAGGGCGCTTATATATAGTGGGGGGGGGGGGTAACGTGACATGATGTCATAGGGTATAAATAACCGGATATGTATAGATATGTTGTAAAATTAGGTGGATGACGGTAGACAGGAGCGCTTGTATATAGGTTCGGGGGATAACGTGACATGATGTCATCAGGTATAAATAATCGAATATGTATAGTAAAATTAGACAGTAGATAAGAGCGCTTGTATATAGGTTCGGGGGATAACGTGACATGTTGTCATCAGGTATAAATAACCGAATGACGTGTATAGTTATTTCCAGAGATGGAATCCTGGGCTAGGAACGGCGTTATTTCTCTACTTTTACACTATCCACCATTTGCAAACATTTTTGTCCGTTCTCTTCTCGTCTTCGTATGTTTAACAAGACCAACCAACACACACCATACCAGCACATTGAACATACAGTGTCTCACAGTTTTTCTTCAGTTTGTTCTGAAATATGGAGCTAGGACATCTTCTCTAGATCAAACACAATGGAGTGGTTCTGCCTCATCTGCCTCATATTTCTTTTTTTTTGTCTCTCATGTGCCTGCACGTTGAATATGCTAGGACACAGCTGCATTTACATATATCAGTAGATCCATAATCAAACAGTAAACATACGGACGGGTGATGTTTCTCCCATTTTGTTTTCTTTCTTTTGGATATGGGAAGCGAGGCATTCAATTATTTCAAAGACATTACCGCACAGTGACAAGGAACATTCATGTGGAGCTATTCTGCTGAGAGCGTTCGAACCAAAATAGGCCTATTCCTTGTTTTCTATCCACTTAGGTTAAACGGAAGTAAACGTAGTCAATTCCATCAAACCCTTATGTTCGTGGTAAGTTTCACAACATTAGAGTTGTGAGTTAGCCATGAATCTATTCAATTTATCCCCAAAAAATAAATCAAGAGAGACAACTCATATGGACTCGTTTCGCAGTTGATCGTGAAAAAAATAGTTAATTGTCAAACAGCAACCAAAATATAACCATTAACATGAGATGCATTTATTGGCTGATGAGAAAATAACCGATCGAACATAATTGAACACAGTAATATTGTCACCCATCAGCCATACAAGTCACCCCATCAATTACATTTCATGATAGACACATCAGAATGATTGATCAGTTACATATCTTATTTCAAATGTAAAGTTTAGAAACATAAATACATTTGAGCATACATTAATTATACGTGACATAACCAGCAAATAGTTACAACCAAAATATTAAGAAATATAGTGAACAGACGTAAGCTTGAAATTAATGATTAAGCAATATTCACAATATGAATTCATCATAGAGTATCTGTTACTACATATTATTATGTGAGCTCCGCGGATGCGGGAACGAGACACAAACAATAAAATGAAATTAGATCGTAGAAATTCTTACTCAACTGTCCGAATGGTTACTTTCTCAAAATATGATTGCTTATAGTGCCAGGACCTTCTTTTAAAGGCATTTCTAGCTTGTACCAGCTGAGCTGAGTTACAGCTCACCTGGTATATTGCGCAGTCACAATTCCCGCCGTACTTAACACCTGAACAAAATTCATTAAGAAAGGAGACTTTGTTCAAGCCCTCTCCAACTTATATTAACTGAGCTGAATCATAGATCACCTGTTATCTTGATCAGTTACAATTCCCGCGGAATCAACACCTGAGTAAATTTTAGTTCTCCTGTATACCTGTATCAGATAACAGACTTCTCAGTATGAAATTAACTCAGAATACAGTTCACTGCTTGCCAATTAATTGATTTGAGTGTTTACCCAAAACAACACCACCAGTTTCTCGCATTTTCACACAAATATGTCGGCTCATACTAAAGGACGGCGGAAAGGAAGGCCGCCGTCCGAAAGGACGGCGGTGGATAAAAACATATGTTACAAGGCTTGGCGGGGGATAATTTGTGCCTAGATGTATTACTTGTGTAAATTTATACCGATTTCATATATTTGCAGGTACCCACAACGTCGTATGGTCACATGAATGTCGGATAATACTTCACGGCCGTCACGGCTAGCGAAAATCAAAATGGCGGCCGACTGGGAAGGCGGGTGCAGCAAAAACTGGATCGCTTCTCAATTTACGAATACGGAAATCAACATTAATTCGCCTTACTAAAAAATGAAACACAAATTTGATTCAACTGTTTTATTGAATAATAATGATAATAATAATAATAATTAACAATAATAATTAACAATAATAAGAACAATAACAATAAAGGTTATGTACAATTGTGTCTGTAGGAAAATTATAATAAAAATTAATCCCTATGTGTCTGGCAGTACCAGTCCTCTCCTTTGATAATTTTCCCGGGGCATGATTGGTGTCTCCATATATTACAAACACGTTTACCGTTGGTGAAATCGTCCAGGTGCTGCGCCAAGTACTTGGCCTGGGAATGACCAGCAATCAGAATTCGTGGCATCTTGGAGTAATTTCGAAGTATGGTGAAGTATGGTGCGACTGTCGATGAATTAGGTTGAATTTGATGTGTGTTTGGTTTGTTTCGTTTCAATTTTATAGTGAATGAGGAGTTTGTTATGGGCCAATCATAGTTCTCGAATTTTTGAAGTACAGGTTTATGGGTCTCCTGTAGCTTGAAATTTACTTTGATATATTTGATAAATAAAAACTTCAAAGACCTGCTATTGTAGGTGCCTATATATTTGATTTATTCGATGGTACCGCTTATTTGTTTTGTTTTTTCACTGATTGCACATTTGTGGACTCAATAGGCCACAATGCATGCGCTTAGTACTAATCTCACAAACAACTGAGTGTTGATTATTGTCTCCGTGCTCGTCCTTGATCACCGACCGGCCACAATAGACAATAGGAGACAATATAATCCACGCAGACTTTGATCTTTATTATGCTCATTCGTTAGGAAAGTTAGCTAATAGTGACATCTTTGAGTACTAAACAACAAAGCGGTTAGCCAATACAATAATAAAATAAAGTATTTAATGAAGTCATATCAAAAGAAGTGTGGAGAGCGCTAAAAGTGGACAATACATGCATTTAATTTTCAAAATCCAAAATAAAACTTCTTGTCATTGTTAACTGATTCATTTTCAAGCAATCCATTATGGAAATAACACCGAATAAAGGATAAGGTAAAGTAATGTTCACTTTAGTATTTGTTAATTCATTCGCCAGTCCGTATATACTGATTCCCTAGTCCGTAAGTATATTAATGTTGATTTCCGTATTCGTAAATTGAGAAGCGATCCAGTTTTTGCTGCACCCGCCTTCCCAGTCGGCCGCCATTTTGATTTTCGCTAGCCGTGACGGCCGTGAAGTATTATCCGACATTCATGTGACCATACGACGTTGTGGATACCTGCAAATATATGAAATCGGTATAAATTTACACAAGTAATACATCTAGGCACAAATTATCCCCCGCCAAGCCTTGTAACATATGTTTTTATCCACCGCCGTCCTTTCGGACGGCGGCCTTCCTTTCCGCCGTCCTTTAGTATGATTGATCAGTTACATATCTTATTTCAAATGTAAAGTTTAGAAACATAAATACATTTGAGCATACATTAATTATACGTGACATAACCAGCAAATAGTTACAACCAAAATATTAAGAAATATAGTGAACAGACGTAAGCTTGAAATTAATGATTAAGCACTATTCACAATATGAATTCATCATACAGTATCTGTTACTACATATTATTATGTGAGCTTCGCGGATGCGGGAACGAGACACAAACAATAAAATGAAATTAGATCGTAGAAATTCTTACTCAACTCTCCGAATGGTTACTTTCTCAAAATATGATTGCTTATAGTGCCAGGACCTTCTTTTAAAGGCATTTCTAGCTTGTATCAGCTGAGCTGAGTTACAGCTCACCTGGTATATTGCGCAGTCACAATTCCCGCCGTACTTAACACCTGAACAAAATTCATTAAGGAAGGAGACTTTGTTCAAGCCCTCTCCAACTTATATTAACTGAGCTGAATCATAGATCACCTGTTATCTTGATCAGTTACAATTCCCGCGGAATCAACACCTGAGTAAATTTTAGTTCTCCTGTATACCTGTATCAGATAACAGACTTCTCAGTATGAAATTAACTCAGAATACAGTTCACTGCTTGCCAATTAATTGATTTGAGTGTTTACCCAAAACAACACCACCAGTTTCTCGCATTTTCGCAGAAATATGTCACTCAGCGGATGTCATAATAGTCGAGTAGTTTAGCACTACAGAGGGACTAATTTGTGCACGTTAGCACCGTTAGTTGATGGAAACAGTTGATGGTAAATGGAAATGCTAGTCGGCAGCGGTCGCTGAACTTCGGGAGCAGAGACTGACTTTGGATAATTTTTGAGTCGGTTCATCCAGAATTTAAGACATGATCTGATTGGTCGATTGCCAGAGGTAGCTGGACATGACCCCCATACGCTTTCCTTCAGCACTACTGAGCGGCATGATAGGTCTTATTTTAATCAGACGGAGAGCATCCATACCTTTTTCGCCAGTGAGTTTTCTCATATGTGAAGATAGTTGACTTTGTGTCTACATCCATAACCGCACGGTGAGGATGTATACAGCTTTCCTCCATATGGTGCCCTTAAACTCTCAAAGTAAATATTATCGGCACATCTATAATCACACATGGAGCATCCACACGGCTTTTTTCCAGTGTGCGTTCTTTGTGTGTCTAATTAGGTCAAAGTTCTTGGTACATCTATAATTACACATGGTTCATTCACACGGTGTTTCTCCAGTTTTTCTTCTCATATGCGAAGATCACTTTTGTAACTACATGTATACCTGCACAATGAGTTTGTATACGACATTTCTCCAGTGTGTGTTCTCTTATTTTAACAAGGTCACTGTTCTGATTACATCTATATTCACCAATTCAGCGCCCATACCGCCTTATCTCCTGTGTGTGTTGTCATATGGTCAATAAGGTTTACTGCTATAATCAGATGGAATATTCATAAAGCTTTTGTCCAGTGTCAAGTCGGTTCCTTTTGGTACCTCTATAATCACAAGTTTAATTATCTATAGTGTGTGTGTTTTCATGTGTTTAAAAAGGTAACTGTTCTCGTTACATTTATAATCACACAATGGACATCCATACGGCTTTTCTCCAGTGTGTGTTCTCCGGTGTCTAGCAAGGGTACAACTTTGGGCACATTTATAATCACACGTAGAGCATTTATACGGCTTTTCTCCAGTGTGCGTTCTCGTGTGTAACACAAGGGCGCCGTTTGTGTTACATCTATAATTGCAAATTGAGCATCTATACGGCTTTTCTCCAGTGTGTGTTCTCCTGTGGCTAACAAGGCCACTATTTTTAGCACATCTATAATCACACGTAGAGCATTTATACGGCTTTTCTCCAGTGTGTGTTCTCGTGTGTGTAACAAGGTCACCGTTTTTGGCACATCTATAATCACATACTGAGCACCCGAACGGCTTTTCTCCAGTGTGTGTTCTCCGGTGTCTAGCAAGGGCACTATTTCGGGCACATCTATAATCACACGTAGAGCATTTATACGGCTTTTCTCCAGTGTGTGTTCTCGTGTGTGTAACAAGGTCACCGTTTTTGGCACATCTATAATCACATACTGAGCACCCGAACGGCTTTTCTCCAGTGTGTGTTCTCCGGTGTCTAGCAAGGGCACTATTTCGGGCACATCTATAATCACACGTAGAGCATTTGTACGGCTTTTCTCCAGTGTGTGTTGTCCGGTGTATAGCAAGGGCACTATTGTTGGAACATCTATAATCACACGTAGAGCATTCATACGGCTTTTCTCCTGTGTATGTTCTCCGGTGTATAGAAAGGGCACTATTGTTGGAACATCTATAATCGCACATCGAGCATTCAAACGGCTTTTCTCCAGTGTGAGTTCTCCAGTGTTTAGAAAGGGCACTATTGTTGGAACATCTATAATCACAAACGGGGCATTTATACGGATTTTCTCCAGTATGTGTTCTCGAGTGAACAACAAGATCACGGTTTCGGTGAGATCTATAACCACACTCTGAACATAAATATGACTTTTCCCCATTGTTTGTTCTCATATGTGTAGGCCTGCCAGGTTTTGTGCGTCCATCCGCCTGTCCATCCCCTTCCATCACCACGTTTCCCATTGAGACTGTTTGTCGCTGATACAGAGTCACAGGGTATGGGTGATTGCTAATATCGTTCCTTGTTGACGGGTAATGCGTCTTGGTAACACTAAGACATTCCTGAAAGATAATAAACCCCAATTTGAATGATTAACAAGAGCCCAATGGGCTTCAATATATGCCTGTACATCTATAATTACATTGGTCTGAATTTCCAGGTTGTTTAATTGCCTTGACTCCAATTGAATGGTAGCTAGCAATCCAGAGAAAGGTCTACGATTTGTGTTTCTGAGAATGTAACATATATCACATCTTATATTGAATGACAAACTAAAATGGGCTTAACTCTTGGTAACTGGTTGAGAACCGAGAGCTCATATATCCCACATTGCAATCGACAATAGTCAAACACAAGAAAATAATAGTTTTCACTGCAAATGGATTCCTTTCAGGCGAGAGAATTTTTCATGAAGAAAGAAAAATGTGAAGAAAGTGATGAAGTACACCTTTGTTCTGGAGTTAATAAACCATCTTCACAAGTCCTGGCAAATCCTAAATCCTTGCAGAGGGTTAAAATACCTGGAAATTTTTGTTGTTTCGAATGAGTTCTTGAGTCGATGCCTCTATTGTACAATCTCGTACATTTCATCTCCCACGCTTGTTTTGAATTAGCATGTCGGTATCCCAAGCCTGCTATTTTGCTTTGACTTGGGATGTCTATTTCATCCCTACATCAAAGCAGTTCGGCCCATGATGAAATCCAAACCAGTCACATCTCATACCTCACGACGGATTGGCATAATCAGCTGGTTTAGCACATTCATTGATTGGTTTGATTTAGGGAAAATCCCTTGACCTATTTATATCCAGAACTAGTATGGGTAACTAACCAAGCCAGTGTATCGATCCTAACAGAAGTATTGATAAACTGGCTTGCGACGATGTTAATAAACAGGTTCCCCGCATTAAATTAGTAAATGTATGGTTTTTATTTCACAACAGTTTAACTAAATGTAACATGTATCAAATATGGGAGACAACTCCACAGGACAAATGCCATATACATGTAGGGGAGACACATCTGAATATTCCAACCTAACACATATAGTCAGCTATTAAATTTGATTCAGTTTTGGGGGACTGTGACCTTGACCTTTGACAAATTGATCTCAAAGTGGATATGGCTTCTTTTTGCCATGCGATTAAGGTATACCCAAAGTTTGGTACCAATCCATACCTTGAAATTAGAGATATCGCATGGATAACAAATGTTAAAGTATTAATGGACAGAACACAACATCGCATTAAACGACCTAGTCTTCGACAGGCATATGAAAATGTGATTTTTAATGATTTCTTGATTTTGGGGTCACAGTGACCTTGACCATGCCCGTCTAATGTATATACTGGCACAAAAAAGTTATTTTTAGTGATTTCCTGCTTTTGGGGTCACAATGACCTTGACCTTAACTTGACCTAAATTTTGGTACACGACACATCGTCTTCCCTCAATGTATCAATGGACCCAAACAATGATGATTTTTACCAATTTCATGATTTGGGGGGTCACAGTGACCTCGACCATCGGCCTTGACCTACTTTTTGGTACGTGATGCCTCATGCCCCCCCTAATGTATCTACTGACACAAAAGAAGTAATTTTTAACGATTCCTTGATTCCGGGGTCACAGCGATCTTGACTATTGACCTTGACCTAAATTTCTGTACATAAGAAATCTTCTCTCCTTAATATATCAATGTATACAAAAAATCATGATTTTTAACAATTTCATGATTTGGGAGTCACAGTGACCTTGACCTTTGACATTGACCTACATTTTGGTATGTGACAAATCGTGTCCCCCTAATGTATCTGACACAAAAAAAGTTATTTTTAATATTTTCCTGATTTTTCGGTCACGCTGACCTTTGACCTCCGACCTCGACTTACATTTGCTATGCAACACATCGTTCCCCCTTAGGGCATCCACTCACTAAAAATTAAAAATATAGATAGAAAACTGTCAATAATTTTCTGATTTTTAGTCAGCAGTGACCTTTGACCTCTGACCTCGACCTCAATTTCGGTACGCGACACATCGCCTTCACCTGGTGTATCCACTCACAAAAAATTGCAACTGTGGATAGAAAACATTCACAGATATAGACCGGACACGAACACTTCAGTGATTTCCTGTTTTTCAGGCCAGTGACCTTTGACCGCTCACTTCGACCTTCATTTTGGTACGTGACACATCGACTCCCCGTCGGGTATCCACTCACCAAAAAATGGAACTGTAGATAGAAAACTGTCCCAGATACAGACCGGACACGAGGGACGGACAGACGGACTGACGGACACACGGACGGAAACCGCCATCACATAATACGTCCGCCTTTTGGCGGGCGTATAAAAACTGAGAACATAGCCGATTCATAGGTTTAGTGATATCCGAATATTTTTACATTACTCCCAGCATCATTGAAATCACATGTTTAGCAGCATAAACAATTATGATTCACCGTTCATGTCAGGTTCACGAGACAAACGATAACAATAGTCTGGCTGAGTAGACGATCTTCTCGCTGTGGATAATCGCTATATAAATGACGCAGTGAAGGATATATATCCACCTTCACTGGATTTGAAGGAAACTACAGATAGCCCTACAGGCACATCTTATTTAGATCTCTATCTCTATAAAAATGAAGCTGGCATTCTCTCTCGTCGACTTTATGACAAAAGAGATGATTGCAATTTCGACATCGTAAACTATCCCTTTCTGGATAGTAATATTCCAGTGGGACCTGCATATGGCGTATACATATCTCGCTTAGTAGCATTTGTTAGATCCTGTGTTATATGTGATGATTTTAATCAACGTCACAAAACATTGTTGCAGAAACTTATAAAGCAGGGCTATTCCACCAAGCGCCTCCACTCAAAGTTTCTCAAATTTGGCGATACATATCGCATGCTGATAGCAAAATACGAACGTAGCGTGCAAGATCTATGGCGCTACGTTTCGTAACTTGTGTCTAATTCCGCTTAACCCGGGCTAGGGGCCGTATGAACCCATGTACTTCAAGATCCTCATGGTACTCATATGAACAGTCACAATCAAAGCGTGACTGAGATACATCTTTTTTTTTTAGATGACTCTATAACGAATATTATGGATTAAGAATACTGATCAGCGATACGGATTTGATATTTTTGGAACATCATGATGTCTTGCCGGCATCATTGAAAAACTGTTGACCGCTTCTCTCTTGCAGGAAACAAGCCTATGTTTATGTATTCTATGATTGTCTTTTTGAATTTGGTGCTAATACTGTTATATGGAAAATGGAATAGGTCTTTGGATTATGGACGCGGATATTCTCTAATGGACGACGGCTGGATTATGAATGACGGACTAGACGCTTGTAATTGCAATGCACATCCCGGGGACCTTTGGGCCCCAACAATAGAACCTAATACATGATCGATCTATCGAAATATCGACTGATTGGTTGAAAGCTTGTGACATGATGTCCAACTTCTGATTTTGAGATAAATATTAATACCCAGTACCGTACTACAATCTCATGGTAAATGCTACAAAGAAACATCATTATACCGCCTGTTATTTACATTCATATAAAAAACATATGGTAAAAAATAGCAAGGAATCTTTGGCATGACGATCCAGAGTAAATTAATAAGCCAAACAGTATAGTTCTATCACATTCAGATATGGTTTGCAGCTGAACAAATAATTATCACAAAACATATTCGATACCAGGTACTCATTGCACCTTCCTCTGCCATGCAACCATGTATAGCTGCGCCGTATAACCTGACTGGTTGCTGTGACTTCCTTAACTTGATATCTATGGACTGCTGTGTACAATGTACTCACCGTCTTCGATATGCCGATGTCCAGGGTTGATATTTCCAATAAATTCATTGATGCGCACGGAACGGAATCGTCAAACTGAGTGCTTGGTATTTCGTGCTGAGTGACTACCGGTATAGCAAGGATGTCGCCATATTCAACAGATTCTTGCTTAACCCCTGACAGCATACTTCGAGTCAATACAGGATCAGGCGTTGTACATTCTAGCTGATGTAGCTGTAACCCTGACGTCTTCTGCAGATTCGGAGATCTGTGATTTGCAGTCATCAATGTCGTCTTGCCTGGATTCACAGGCGATGATTCGTGTTTAACAGTGGACAGTGTTGCCGTGTCCGAACTCTCCGTCGAAGATTCGTGTTTTACAGCGGTCAATGTTGTATTGTCCAGACTCACAGTTGACGTTTCTTGTTTCACGGTGGATAAGATATGGACAGTCCACTCTGGCTTTGTTTCCACCGTCTTATGAACTGATGTTTCTGATAATTCGGACAAATCCATGTTGTACATGATCGAATAATTTAAAATATGTTTCAGTGTCTATTTCAGCTCAAGAATCACATCGAGATAATCAGAGATATCCTGAAATGAAGGAAGATAGAGATTGATCAGTATTCCGTGGTCACATGTTCAGTAATAGGTCAAGTCTCACATTCTTTGGTCAAGCGGAGTCCATTTTCATGGACATTTCCTGAAATACCACATCAGTCTGATGTAAGAGTAAGATTCACAAGTTCAAAATATTTGTACGTCATGTTCCTTGAAATATGATACGATTAGTTTTGCATATTGTTGCATGAGAACAAACCGAACGATGTACAGGGGTAAAAGCGTTCGGTGTCCGGTTATTTTCGTTTAGTTTGACCTAACGAAACGCGAACGGAACGAAATGTAAACGCGTTTCAAACGCTTACCAAACGATTATAGTAAACGAAACGCTTTCAATATCGCTTAATTTTTATTTTATCAAAACGCGTTTCCCTCGTCAAACGCGTTTGCTCTGATCGAAACGCGTTTATAAACGCGTTTGTGAATGCGTTTTATAAACGCGTTTCGAACGGGTTTCTCTTTTCGTTCGACTTTGTGCAAATTTGTGTTTTTATTTTGCAAACCAGGCCAGGAAGTCCACGTGTCGGGGCTTTCCCCAGCCGCTATTATAATCCCTGTGCTATAAATATATGTGGCATAGCCTTTAATATACAAGGGTAAACACGTTCTGTGTCCGGTAATTCGTTTCGTTTATATATTGCGCTAAGATTAAATCTTTTCGTTCACCAAGCGAAACAATATATGTCTTCCCGTACCAAGCGAAATGATTAGTCAGGCATGTTATACTGAGTCGAAAAAGCGTTTCGCCTGACCTTGACTCCATGCAGCTTTTGACCAACACTCAGTCGCCGAACCGTTGTACAAAGATAAAAAAACAGACCAAATAATATTGTAATATTGTAACAACACCAACAATAAAACGCGTTACGTTTCGAAACGCGTTTTCAAAACGCGTTTCAAACGCAAGCTTACATCTTTTCGTTCACCAAGCGAAGAAATATTTGTCTTCCCGTACCAAGCGAAATGATTAGTCGGGCGTGTGATACCGAACCGAAAAAGCATTTCGCCTGACCTTGACTCCATGCGGGTTTTGATCAACACTCAGTCGCCGAACCATTGCACAAATAAAAAAAAAACAGACCAAATAGTATTCTCGCCCGACGAAGCAACCGTGGTGTGGACGGTGATGCTTATTTAACAACAACAACAATAAAACGCGTTCCGAAACGCGTTTCCAAAACGCGTTTCGAAACGCGTTTCAAAACGCGTTTCAAACGCGTTCTTAAACGCGTTCTTAAACGCGTTCGTGAAACGCGTTTTAAGCGAAACGAAACGAAAGATAAATGAACATACCGATGATCAAACGCGTTTGCGAGGTATAAACGCGTTCTTTGAGAAGCAAACGAAACGAATACAAAACGCGTTTAGAACGCTATTGAAACGCGTTTCAAACGATAATAGAACGATAATATACGTGAAAAACCGGACATCGAACGCTTTTACCCCTGTACAACCGAATTCAGATCGCTGCGAGTTGTAGTTCGAGCTGCCTATAACCCTACAGCCACACGATTGATAATTTATGACAGATTGTCTGGCTGAGGGCAGAAAGCGCCGATTTTGCTCGACCACGGGATTGCGCAATCTCATCCTGGTGAAAATTATATAAAAAAGTTCCCACAGTTCCTGTTTTCCTCAACACCGATCAGGCGAGCCAGTACAGCACCCAGTCATTTTGGCCGAAGCCAAGACGGAAGTCATTCTCCTGGCATGCGCTTTCCGAGATTTACTCTGTCCCCCGCCAATCTGTTAGAAATTATCAAATGTGGGGATGAAGGGTTAGACAAATCTCAGACGAAGTGATTTGTGAACTCCCGAGATATTCAAAGTTTCAAGTAAATTAATATTAGCATACCTACATCAACACACGTGACAGGCACTTGTTCAGCACCTTGCAAACCGGCGTCTTAACGGTTCTGATACAACTGATATTGTGAAAAAGCGGATTACAAACAATTTCGCCGTGGCACACAATTTTACAGAACTAAAGGTAAAAATGACGCGCGCGTTAAATACAATCTTTTATCCAAATGTGGGACCTGTTACGGTACTTCGGGTGAACACGGACTCGATGAATGTATAAGACAAATGTCTCGACAACATTTTTTTTCCTCGACATCCCTTCCTTTTACCCAGACACTGAATAGTCGTAATTCGCAGGAACATCGGGAATTTTTATAACATTTTCTCCATAACGGGGGTGATAATGTCCATATTAATTTGTATACTGTAAATAACGGTGCTGATCAGTTATCATTCATTGATAAATTACCACGAGGAATAGTTTACAACAGCTTTTCCCTCCCTTTTGAATATGTACTATCTGGTGTTGGGTCATTTACAAGAAGGAATACTTTACATGTAGGCCTACACGATACGTCAAGGGTGAACCATTGCTATAACCAGTATCGGATCATTCTATTCCTCATAAATGATGCAGTATTATAAACAGTACCGGGCCATTCAATTTCCCACATAGGGTTCATGAAACCTATTTTCACTATCCACCATTTGCAAAGATTTTTTTCCGTTCTCTTCTCGTCTCCGTATGTATAACAATATCAGATCTATCCGCAGATCCCTAGCAACACACTGAACATACAGAGGCACACGGGTTTTCTACAGTTTGTTCTGAAATATGAAACCAGGACACAGCCGTATATGTACATATATCAGTACATCCATAATCAAACAGTAAACATACGGACGATGTTTCCCTCATTTTGTTTTCTTTCTTTTGGAAATGCCGCGCGAGGCATTCATGTGGCTATATTCTATTGAGGGTGTTCGAAACAAAATAGGCCCTTCCGTTGTTTTCTATCCACTTAGGTTAAAAGGAAGTAAACGTAGTCAATTCCAACAAACCCTTATGCTCGTGGTAAGATTTTCTCACATTACGTTACTGTTTTGTCTTTGGATATATCTCCAACTCTGTGTGCAGATCTAGGCTGTTCCGATTTATTTGCGACAAAAATGTGCCCTTGGCGACCTTGTTTTCTGTACTGAATACAATAAAGCAAAGGTGACCACGTTTCCAGTCCAGACAGCAGAAAGCGCTCAGTTTGAATTGATTGCAGGGTGGTTTGGCACCTCTCACGCGAGGAGAGAAAAGTGGTTGTAAGCGAAATCAGTACGGTATGTAGTTTGAGCATCCATACGTCTTTCTCCAGTGCGTGTGTCTAACAAGGTCACTGGTATTGATACAACAATAATAATGTTGTAGTGACACCCCCGGGTGTATGTATGAAATGTACTCGCTAGACCGCTTTTGATAGCCAGGTGTGAATTAGCCTTGATCCACCTATATATGGGAAGTAGACTCGTCCATTCCTGCACTTAGCGCCTGCGCACTGTCCGACCAGTGCTCTCTGCACGAAGGAAATCTGAGAGATATTGAACTGAGCTTACCGAGAAAAGACGTGGATCAAAGTTTACCTGCTTACTAGACTTTGGTGCGCATTATTCATGGATAAGAAATACCTTATTCAAACTTGAAGAGTATTCCGAAATAAGGTTTGCGAATCCTCTTCATTTGGTGTCAGATTTGATGCGAAACGAACCTACGTTTTGACAGGTAAATTCTGAAAACCACATTTTTGTTTGATTTTCTTGTCCTAGCAAAAAGTCAGGGAAATTTTGATTTTTTTTGTTTTTCTTTTTTCGGCTGTGGGTTACGGCCCACTTAGATTTTACTCGCTTAGCGTAAGGTCTTCTAGTCGTGAAATTGATTGTTTTGCTGGGAACCGCTCCCCTCGATGCGTGTATCAGTTACATAATTTGCAGCTTCATGTAGTTGTAAATTACGGCCTTGGGTCCACGAGGGTCCCAACCCTTCAAACGCGGCTTCATTGCTATTTTTGTCATTTAGGAATGTACAATTATTGTCTGTAAATATTATTTGGATCGGAAGGCTTTTTCTGGACTAGTTTCCCGTTTATTTTGGCGGAAAAATTTCAAATTTCTTGTTCTGTTCTTGGTAACATTTCTCGTGAACATTCAAGTTGCCTTTTGAATTTGGTGCATGTCGGGCTGGCCCATTCGTGTCCCGGTGGGTGTACGTCCTTTCTTGTTCTAATTTTTCTAGCCGTTTGTTGTATAGTTTAATTTTTTGTTGTAAATAATTGTTCCTTTCTTTGCTAGTGTCATTTATTTTCTGAAATTTTTGTTTGGACTAAATTCATTTCTTTGTGTACTTTCGGCCACTGTTGAATGGTGTAATTGTGATTTGTGTTATACATAGTTTTTGGTTCCGATTTTCTTTAATTTGAACTCCTTTCAGAACAAGTGAAGAGATTTGGAAAAATTCAGGCTGTTGCATCATTTGATGTTTTTTGTTTATTTTTTTTTTGGTATTTTTTCCGCTAAATACGTTATCGAATGAACGTAGATGAATTAACCCTTCTGCGTTTCGACTAATTAACCCTTCACTAGTAACGGTTGGTTATTCTAGCGCACAGTGAGAAGTTAATTCACAGCATTTATTTAAAAAAAAATTGCATTCTGAATTCCTGTTCAGCGTGTCACACACAGGCCTCCTATTTTGGTTCTAACAATCATAAACTTGAATTTATATTTTTGCTATCCTGACTTTCGAAAATTTCGAAATTCAGATTTCTGTTTCAATATTCCTGACCTAGTAATCGGTGTATTCTCCGTGTAGTGAGCCTACTTCGTAAAGGTAAAGATACAACGATTAGACACCTTTCGGATTATTTACATTTTTCTTTTCTGGTAGGCTCAGTCGTGGCCTATGATGATTTAACATCTGACAGGATATTATTTCTTGTTAATGTTGTGCCAATGTTTGGCATACTGAGGCCGATTTCTTCAACATTTCTACTACTTGTGGAGATTTTAGTGAAATAATAATATCTTTAAATTCGTCCAAATATCACAACGTTAGATCTTTTACCAAGTGTATGTGTGAAAATGTTCAGATTTGACTAGTGTTGACAAAAACTGGCGGTTCAACACATTATTTGTCTTGACTTGTTGGGGATTTCTCTGACTGTGTTTTACTGGTGACCCCCAAAAGCATGTTCGCTATAGTATTCGTGCCATATCGCATCTTGGATTGTGCACATCCTTTATTTGTAAGCGTCGTTCAAAATTATGAGGGAAGGGAGGGATATATCAGGACAGTCATATCAAATTGATATATCCGGACGTTTATATGAAATTGATGCCCAAGCTATTCAAAATATTCGAACTCGGCTTACAAATTGGTGTGGTAGCACACATTTAATTGACAACCTTCCGGCCAAGCATCCTACAGATTCATCAGGGCATGTAAGGGGTACTGGCTCATTCAAACATATACCAGACGCTCTTCCTTTAAGGGAGTTCTATGGGGGAGATAATGACCAATGTTGTGGTGGTTCACCTGACCGCTCTTTATGGCGCGATGGTGAATCCACCAGGTGTCTCAATAGTTCGCGTGACCATTCCTCTGGAACAAATCGCGAACATTTGCGACATCGCGACAACTCGTGCGAACATTTGCGATTTCGGGACAACTCACGCGAACATTTGCGACATCGCGACAACTCGCGCGAACATTTGCGATTTCGCGACAACTCACGCGAACATTTGCGACATCGCGACAACTCGCGCGAACATTTGCGATTTCGCGACAACTCATGCGAACATTTGCGACATCGCGACAGCTCTCGCGAACATAATCGCAAGCTAAATCGCGATGCTTCCATTGATCGGGACGGCAAGCGTGACGGTTTCACTAGAAATCGTAATTCTTCGCGAGAAAGTAGCAATCGCCATGAGCAGGACTTCGCGAGATATCGCCGGCTATTTCGCCATACATCAAGTGATCGACGTAGCGATAATCTTGAATACGCCTTGTCACAAGGCAAGCCATATCGTAACTGTGATAATGCACGAGACATTCTTCATGAGCGTGATCGCGATACACCCTCCCATAAGTCTGTGTATGGTGTCTCTCATAGGTACGGTTATGTATCAGATAGTGATCGCGAGGGTGACTGGTATCGTGACATATCACGTGACCTGTCGCGGGACGAACCAGACCATGACCGCGACTGCCATCTTTACGGGTCACATGACGAACATGATCAATTGCGTAGCGAGCTAGACCGTGACTGGTATCGTGATGACAAGTCACGTGACAAACGTGACGGATGGCGCGATGAAAGTGAAGAATTTCATCCAAAAAGACAGAGCCAGTACTTGAGTGTTGGGTGCTGTGACGGTTTGCGTGACCGGTGTCATAAATCCCTAAGAGAGCGGCAGATTAGTTATTCGCGTGACGGGCGTCTCGAATATTCACAACGATTGCGTGATAATTTGACCAAACGGTCGTGTGACTTAACACGCGATAATGTTGAATCGTGTGATTATTCGCTTGATCAAATACGTGATGGTCTACGTGATCGAGATATTGGATCACGTGAACATCTGGACTGTTCTCGTGATGTTCCGGAGAGAAAACTAGAACAAGAGCCTGGTTACCTCCGGGTTCCATCGGATACGCGAGCAAAGTTCATAGACAATTCTCAAGAAATCAGGCGTAACTACGACATGCAGTCGTCCACTGCGCATGTCGCAGAAGGTTTTGTTTCACATGGGCAATGTTATCGGGGATTGAGGACGTTTTCGACACCCCTTAATAAATCCCCACCACACTCAGTCGACATTGATCGCAGCTCTTATGATCGTCATCTTACGATACAAAATATCCAACAAAAAATGACTCTGATGGTTGAGAAAATGCGTGATCTTCAGAATTCGATGGCTAATTGCCCGGGTTCACGCATTTTCTCCACGAAACGTGATTTAACTCGACCCTTAACGGTTCCTGCCGCTTCGGGTTCTGGACTGAACGTCACTCCTGACTTGTCGGGCGTGACGTCACCCTGTGAGAGTAGAATTGTAAATCAGAGTATGAAAGGTCACTCGGCTTCTCTGGAATCCGCATATGATCACTCAACTCTCAAGATTGGCTTGCGTAATCACAATGACTGCATTTCTCCCTCACGCAGTAGATTGCTCAAGAATGAAACTTTAAACGTTATCGAACGAGAAACCTCAGCTTGTGTTCGGAATGATAATTCCACGTCAGCTGATTTTGATGAAACGAGAGTTTTACATACGACAAAGTTGTATTTCGACGAAGATACTCGACTTGCGCAATCTGACGGTACGATAGCAGACTTGCCGACACGACGTAGTACCGACACTTGTGACTCAAAAAACAACTATTCACAGAAAAGCGAACTTTACAATCGTGAACGATCGGCAGATGATACCCGATACTTCACGGAAACCCGACATTGGGCCAAATCTGAGGTCAATATCGTCGAACGGGATTTGAAGTCTGATCGTGAGTTAGATCAGAATACTCGAGATGAACTAAGCGCGAGCATTTTAGCTGTGCAACCTTTGAAACGGTGTGTATATAGCACATCTTCTTATATTAAAGTTGTTCAACAAGCATCAGAATGTTTGACTAACGAACCAATGAGAAAAGTGACCACAGACAAACCCGACAATGTAAACATGGGAGATGCTGGGAATTCTGAGCAGCAATTTTTGGAATCACGTGACGGAGATCCTTTTCTATCCACCTATCATGTGACTAGTGATGGGGATGGTGAAACTTTAGTCACTGTTCCCTTAACTCCAGTGCCAAACACACTTCTCGCTCCGCTGGAACGCTGCCTACTCCCTGAAGTCAGGGACACCTGTGACGTAACGTCAGTCGTGGCGTGGAGTGTCCTGTGGTTTGTAGCAGGAAATCTTCTGTGGTTTGTGGTGTGTAACCTCCTATACCTGATGTTACTCAGTTTATGGTATGCGATGTTTATCATTCCTGGTTCCATGAGCGTGTACTTGCTTTCTCGTTTTCTAGAATTATGTTTCAGATTGACAACGCAAGTGACAGGATGGATCCTTGTCGGCATGGTTGATCGATACGGGAGAACTTCCAACTATTCGAACGAAGAGAATGCTACTTTACTGAAATTTCAGGGGCTCTGTAGGGTGAACTCATCCAGTGGTTGTCACTTTGCACTGACATTTATTGTAAACTGCATCGAAAAACAACGGTGTGTTTTGACGTTTGGCTCTGTCTCTGGGGACTCGGCCCGGCGTCAGCGTAACTTTCTGTGCCTGACCATATTTGATTTTACTCTGGTTCAGATTGAGTGGTATACAAAACGCCCTATGTCACATACTCGTTCTAGCCAATCAGTGGCCTGGGTTGAATGCATTATGCTCTTTCAATCTGACCTTGAACTGGATCACGTGGTTTTAGTCCATTCTAAGGTCGGGGCATTGGCAGACGTCCTGACTGAGAGAAGGGCATTCCGACATCCTCGTGTCAGTTCGGATTCTCTCGGTGCTTCTAACTTGCTGCCGTTCCGAACAACATCAAATCAAATGGACCTGAACCAAGATCTGACCCGATTCAAGTGTGAAGTATACACTATGCAAACAATTTCAGATGTCTTTGTAAATTGTTTCGAAAACATCCAGATAAACGAGACGAAATATCTGAAATGGAATCTGTATTTTGGAATTAATGGCTTGAATTCTTAATCTAGGTCAAAAAGAATTCCTCCGTTGATTTTTTATCATTTCCATATGTTCAGATACTTGAATTCATGTGTATGTGTTTGTACATGAAGTGAGACGCTCTACGGGCCAAAACGCATACCTGTACCCTGGAACTCCCATGCTCCAGCCTCCTGTGTTGTGGTAGGGAAGAGGATTGTGGAGATTCGGTATCTTAAAAACGATTTAATTGTAGGTTAGTCCAGTTAAATCTCGGGAATGGAGATACTTTTTAAAAAGAGCACGACTTTTAGGTTAGTCTTGTTAATGTCAAATTTAAGTGTTGAAATGTTTTTTTCTATTATATATGGTTTGCCTGCGTCCTACTTCCCGGTAGGCCTTGGGACAACTAGATGTACGCCAATATTAAGTGTTGCCCAGAGGTTTCGCGACCCGAGGGCCGCACTTTTCGTTTCTGTGTATGTACGATGCGCATGACAGAAATCTTGTCTAACATATTGGACGTTCTGTCTATTTTTGGGGGCGGTTTCCTGACCGGTTACCCACCCGATGTGAATAAGAAGGAGATTGCCGAACATATTCATTTCTTTCAGAGTGAGTGTTAAGGAAAGAGTAAAGAATATTATGGACATTTTTATGGGAACTTTATTTTAATGGAACAAATCGGAACACCGTGGACAATACTTTAGAGCGTGACGTAATGGATGACAAGATACACTTGGATCTCGCTCGCACAGCAGGTTCTTGCCTGGGAATGTGAGCGATATCCAAGGTGATATGAAGTAACTTGTGAATTTGCCGTCCGTATCTTCATTGTAACCGGTTTTTGCTGGGGTTCTGTGAGAAGTCCGAAGGCATATTGCGTCTTTGAGTGAAGTTGTTGAATGTCGATCAGACGATTCCCGTCATTGGGGTTGGGGTTTGTCTTAAAATGGCGATATAGCCCGCCTTTAGCAAAACAGGGAAGGATGTTGTAGTGACACCCCCGGGTGTATGTATGAAATGTACTCGCTAGACCGCTTTTGATAGCCAGGTGTGAATTAGCCTTGATCCACCTATATATGGGAAGTAGACTCGTCCATTCCTGCACTTAGCGCCTGCGCACTGTCCGACCAGTGCTCTCTGCACGAAGGAAATCTGAGAGATATTGAACTGAGCTTACCGAGAAAAGACGTGGATCAAAGTTTACCTGCTTACTAGACTTTGGTGCGCATTATTCATGGATAAGAAATACCTTATTCAAACTTGAAGAGTATTCCGAAATAAGGTTTGCGAATCCTCTTCAATAACACATTGAACATTCAGACGGCTTTTCCCTTGCGTGTTTCCTCGTGTGTCTCGCAAGGTCAGTTTTTGGTGCATCTGTCATCAAAAATTAAGCATCCGTACGTCTTCTCTCCAGTGTGTGTCCTAGAGTGTATAAAGATAGTGCCACGGCACTGTAGCGCTCATCTGGCTATAACTGGAGAAAGTGGCTGCGAGAAATTTTTACTGAAGAACTGCAATAGATGAGTTTCTAACTTGCGTTGTCTCCCCTGAACAAAATGGCAACATAGTCGATTTCACAGGAGGTCAAGCTGCAAATTCATGATTGTAATTGGAGGTTATATGGAATAAAGGCAATTATACCAAAATATAATGTGTGATTGTCAGTAAGCTGTATAAGCAATAACCAGAACCAATTTTTATTATGTGATTGCAGTCGTTCGTCTGTCTGTCCACTTCGTGTCCGGACAGTACATTGGACAGTTTTTAACCTACGATTCCAATATTTTGTCAATCTCGAAACCAGAGCTATCCGGTCCTGTCCTCCCTACTATGCTCTGGGAGGGCGCTCGGCAGTACGATCGGTCATTGGATAGGACACAAAACCCTAGAATTCAGAACATAACGAGAACGTATCTGTGGGGATCAAGCCGACGTCCCGATGTCATGAATGTTACGAGCGCGTCTGAAAGATGACGTAGCCTACTAGAATTCTTTATGCATTCTTGCGAAACATTTTTTTATTCTGACGTCATGACGTTATGACACTGGCCATGAAAATGACTCATGACTGACGTTCTATAAAGAATAGGATATGTTCCAATGGAACCGGAAGGGGCCACGTGAAAGAATTTTTCAATGTATTATGGGACCAATTTTCAGCGACCGTCGTCCCAGGGGTTCGTCGGAGCGGCCAATTTTCCAGCGGAGAGCGACCCCTGGTGGCGAGGTTGATATTTTGTGGGTATATGCACCAGGGGGAGACATGTTGAGTACGAAATATGTGCGACTGGGTTGTTACGATGGCAGTGAGATGTAACAGGACATTTTTCCAATGAAATTTTTCAATCAGACTACAAATTGTATCTTGCGCAACTAGACCCCAAGGGGAACCTCTGTACCAAATTTGAGAACGATCCATGCAGTAGTTCCTGAGAAATGTTTCATCTGGAAATCCAAGATGGCCGCCTGGTGGCCATATTGGATTTCTGAATCAGACCACAAAAGTATCTTGCACAACTAGACACTAAGAGGAACCTGTGTATCAAATTTGAGAAAGATCCATGCAGTACTTCCTGATAAATCACGATAACGAAGTTTCATAGGGAAATCCAAGATGGCCACCTGGTGGCCATATTGGATGTTCGAATCAGAGCAAACAAGGTATCTTGCACAACTAGACCCCAAGGGGAACCTGTGTACCAAATTTGAGGAAGATCCACAAAGTAGTTCCTGAGAAATTGCAATAACAATGTTTCATGGGGAAATCCAAGATGGCCGCCTGGTGGCCATATTGGATTTGTGAATGAGACCACAACAGGTATCTTGCACAACTAGATCCCAAGGGGAACCTGTGTACCAAATTTGAGAAAGATCTATGCAGTAGTTCCTGAGAAATCGCGATAACAATGTTTCAATGGCAAATTCAAGATGGCCGCCATATTTAAAATCGTATCGACACGGCATGAACATATTCTGGTGTACTCATTGGGGGGAACATGCATGCCAAGTTTCAGCTTAATCGGTCAAGCGGTTTCAGAGAAGAAGATTTTTACGCACGACGGACGACACACGACACATTACGGACGACGGACAGTCAGGCCATGACATTAGCCCATCGGGCCTTCGGCCCAGATGAGCTAATAATTGAAATTCTTGAACAGATACCGGTATGCCATTAGGTTTCATATTTGTGTTGATAGTTCGGTAAAGCAAGTTTTGTGCCATTATTTGGCAATAACATCCACAAATCAATCAATTTCAGGCATGCTTTTCATGCATTATGATTTGATATCCTAGTGTGTAAATTTAAGAGATGATCCGACTTTCAGTTTAATTAAAAATCTTGCTGTATGTCAACATACAAAACAACCACCCTCGCTGGGGGAGCCTGCGAAATGGAGCATGCGCTGTGGGGAGGTTGCATACAAAAGCGCGCGAATATTGATCACGTGATTGCAGATTGCCGCGCAGACAGCCGAAGACAGCATGGCGACTACACCGTCTAAACGCAAAGCAGAGGGCGCAGATTATTCTGGCTACGTACAAGGGGTATCACCTCTTAAACAGAGTAAAAAGAATCAACCGTATTTTAACGCCGTTCTTCAGCAAAGTGGAAACGATTTTAAGGAAGTTGTGATTTACAACGGCAACAAACATCAAAAATTCATAGATGCGTCAAAACAAAAGTAAGTGTTTGCTTTGGAATCGGATACAAACGTCGTGAAGTTTTGATAGTTACGATGATCATGTTGTTGTGTCAATGGATTTGCAATTACGGCGCATTATCATTTCTTGAGAAATTACTGTAGATATGTACATGTTGGACGACGAGGGTGGCGAACAAAAAGACGGTAGGCTTAGAGGTTTTTGTGGCCATGTGGGCTGCATTTAGCATGACTGCCAGGCTATTTCGGCCATGCAACCTCGGCCATACATGGTTGCATGGCCGACCTGCAGACTCTATTCATAAGTGTCCAATAACCGGGCAGTCATGCTAGGCAGTTTTGGCATGAAATGTGTCAAATAAAGGTCGAAACAACTTGAGTTATCCCCATGCAAAAAAAAAACCAGTTCAGCCAGTTCATGCATTATTTCTCCAAGATCCACAATTTATTAGCAGCGAATAATAAAAATCATTAAAGCCTGGAAATAGGTGCCTGCCAGTGTCACTTGAGCACCCTTTTTGGGCTAATGGATTTTCCCAACAACCTGTGGTCTGTATGCAGTATATGACAACTGGACCCTACCACTATATTCATGGGGAGGATTTCGAATTTGACACGTGCGTATTCCCATTCTCTGGACAATTGAATACTTAAAATTTTCTTCATTGACAACAGGAGCCCAGTCAAACTTTTGAACTGTAGTGCCACACCAAATCTTCAAGATCGCTCAGTGATGGATGTATGCTTCGGGAGGGAATCCAGCTTCTCGTATGTGGACAAGTTGAGCTACAAGTTCAGGACATATGTTCCACCAAGTAGAAGTGCAGAAGAAAGTGGAGGGAAGGAGATGAACATATCAGACATCAGTTCTTGCAGTAGTACTGAGAAGGTAAATATTTAATTAGCTGTTTTTTGTCATTAAAGGGAACGTAAACTCTGGTGAAACGTGCATGGCCAGTTAAAGCTTTTTCCTCATAGAATCCAAATCGTTTATCAGATATTTTTTTACAATTTTTTCAAAGCAGTACTAAATGTCTTAACTTCGTTACACTGGACGAACATAGAGGCCTCCATGTTTGAAGAATCGTGACGTCAGTGGACACTAGTTCTTCTGCCTCTGGAGGTAAAAACGCGTCAATTGGCATAGGTGCAGTATTCGAGACCGTAGCTTACAAACATGAACGAGGATGATAGTGCGACGTGTCAGGATTACCTGGTACATTGTGACAGCCAAATGCAGAGCAGCCCGGCATCGTAGAATATCTGCTAGAATCAGGCTGTATTCTACATCAAAGCTAATCGATAACATTGCCTCTGTTAGTCGGGGAACGGAGGAGTGCATGAAAACTACCATATGCGCCCATGTTATCTCGACACAGAGAATGTGCGATGACATAGGAGATTATCGGCACAACTGAATTTTACGCTTTCCCATTGGATAAAAATCCTGCCCAAAACAAACATGGCGGCGCCCCCAAGAAATTCCAAATCACGGTATTTTCTATGTTTGCTTCTGTCTCATTCATTGAAAAAAAATGAGAAAAATAATTTGTCATGATTTTTTTAATTTATCGGGACTCTTGTATAATTCCCGCGGTGTTTTACCGCAGAGTTTACGTTCCCTTTAAGGGAATGATATCAGAAAGGTTTTTTATTAATAAATCTAGAACAGATCTTCACCAAAATGTACACACCAGGAAATCCATTCATAATGAATGTAAAGTATACCTGAAATTGATTTGTATATGAAATAATTAACCAAATTATGACACTAAACTTCATTACCGAACTGTCAATCGTTTGTATATATTTCAGTGCACCACCCTAAAATAAACTGGGGCACTGTAGCCTGGATATCATAGATGCATATGGTGTAACATTTTCCAGTAATATCAGTACTTGCGTGAATTAAATTCATTGAAGTTTGGGTGACATAAAGAGAGCAATGAATAAGGAATAATTACACGCATGATAATCTGTACCGATCAGTTATTAGCTATATGAACAACTTTAAAATGAATCTTCGCTTGAAAACGGCATCGCTCTCCGTGTTCGTATGATATGTTTTAAGTACAATGCATTCTGCTACATATTAATCGAACGATTAAAATGACGAGTTATTTCCCATGAATGAATGTATGCATTAATATTGCCTATTCACAAGACATGTGAACGAAATTCAAATTGCTAAGATCACGTTGCCTGTATTGCGAAAATAGCCCCACCGGCTGACCGCCGTTTCACTGGCTGGTGACGGTCGGGTGTAGGCCAGGGGGTGATTTATATTCGAACAGTTTACACCCTACTGAATCGACAAGTATGATTATAGGTGAATGCACCAGTCCATTTGTCATGCAACCATGAACTGTAGGTTGGATGACTTCACATTGAAGCCGCATAACAGCTGCAATGTTATAATGAGGCAACATATGATTATATATCAGATATGTCGACAGTCCATGGTAGCTATCATTTGTCTTGGCAACAGTCCATTTGGCGAATCATTGGATCAGACGATGTGCTCTCTGTGCATCAGTCACAAGTGCATGTTTACCTACCATGGACTGTCGATCGGTCCGATGATGATACCATGGACTGTCGTAATATCAGACAGACAGAGAATAAACTATTAATGGTTCATATTCCTCTTAAACATACACAAGTGGACGGAATCGAGAGATGAATGAGTCAGTGATACATGAGGCAGGTAGTAAGTTCCCACGTGTTCATTTTGTGCTCATTTCCTCGCACTATAATTCGATGCTAATACCTACCATGGACTGTCTACCAACACCTAAAAACACCTCTTGCCGCAAAAACGTTTAAAATTTTTGTTAACTTGAAATAGTAATAACCCTACATTTGGTGACAATATAGTATGATATCTCTACTTCAAAAAATGACGACACCAGTAACCATACCTGTCATCGATATGCTGAAAATGGTTCATTTTCGGCTGTGATCACCGTCGTCTGGTCAGACATACGCCCACGCTAATAACGAAAGCACCGAAAAACCTACCATTGACGGTGATTTGACATGTGACCGGCGGTTTTCACCTATAATCATACTTGTTGATTCAGTAGGGTGGTTTATGTCCGAATATAATTAATAGCGATATAAAGCTGTTTAGTTTATTGAACTAAGAGGCCTGGCAGCTGTTGATTTTTTGTATTCTAGTATAGTGTAATGAGTCACCGTGACCGTATTTTATGCATGCTTGTGAAACTTTGTTAACTTCAATATAATTCATGAGAAGTGTGGGGATAGCTCCAGGACAGCTTGAGCTTTCAAGGGCTGATCAACTGGTATGCACATACATAGATACAAGTTTATCAACCCTTGAATGCATAGTTAAATTGGCGTGTTATATGGAGCTACATTTGGAAGTCATTTTTTTTTTTCAGCTGAAAGTGACGGGGAAGGTGGTCTGCGAATTGACAGAGGAGGACATCAATGTCCGAGGATCTGTAAAACGCCTGAAGAAAATTTTAGTGGGAGACAATAGTGGATGTTTGGTTGTGGCGCTTTGGAGTGATTTGATTAGTAAGGTAGAGGTGGGGAAGTCCTATTCATTCAGCAGTGTTGTGGTAAAGTTCTATGACAAGATTAGATATATAAGCACATCACCATCCTCGGAGATAGTAGAAGTAGAGGAAGTCAATTTCGAAAGCAAGGCACATTTGCGCTACAGTATTGGGGAGGTAGTGGGGGTGCAAGTAGATGTGAATTCAAAATGTGGCAACTGCAACAGCTACATACAGCTTGAGGATGCTTCGGCAAGCTCAAGTGTGAAATGCAGTTGGTGCAAGATGAGAGTGATGAGAAGTGCAGTGTGTGTTGAGATGAAAGGAAATATTTCCATTAAGACAGATGACAAATGTATAATTAAAGTTAGTGTACCTGACCACATGCTGTGCAAGTTTCTAGATCAATTGAAAGTTGTAGACAGAGATGTAGATACCATTGAGGAAAGCATTCTTGTTTGTGGTGAAATTGAGGTGGTTGATCACCAGGGACAAGTAATTGAAATTAAACTGAAATCATAGATTATGATTGATGTGAAGTATTACAAGTGGTAATAGGTTATACGCCATAATTTTGTATAGGGTGTAGTCGTGTTTGTTGTTGCAAAAATATTTTTAGGAGTAATTACGACATTAAAATTACAAGTGGTAAAAATTTAATTCAGCTTCACCTTGACTAGTTTTTACTTTGATTTTGCTTGTATGCATAGTGAAATACACAAATTTATATTCATCTGAAGAAATCACATTTATGTGAAGTAATTACAAGTTGTAATCGGTTATAGGCCATTTATATTATTTTGTATTGGGTGGAGTGATGTTTGTTGCAAAAATATATGAGTAATTACAACATATTAAAAGTAATTCCGTAAAAGTGGTAAAAATTGAATTCAGCTGGACTGATATTGTACGATGTATAAAAAGTGACAGATTGAGCCACTTGATGCATGATGTCAAACTAGAGTCTGGTGTTATCTATTTTTTATTTGTTATCTAAGTGCAAAGATGACTTCGTTTTGATATTTAAAAATGTTGAACAATTGTTGAGTTCAGTTGCTTCTGTGACAAACAGAAATGGATAATCAAGGACACTGGACGAGCGCTGGCCGTGAGCAAAATGCAGGGAAGCTACTGAATACTCTCCTCCAGATTTCTTCAGTTGAGCAGTAGACAGCAATATCAAGGTATTCACACTGTCCGCATAGCATTTCGTTTTCCTTTCGAGGCAAGCGGCAGATAGGTCTCTATGCAAATCATTTAGGAAAACGAGAGGCGAGTGATCACTCACCTCTCATGGTCAGGTCTACTGGAGAGTAAATTACAAATTGAGTTGATTTATATAGCCCATCAGCTATCATCGGATGGTAGTACTGATATTGTATGATGTATAAAACATGGCAGAGTGAGCAACTTTATATATATTGGAGTTTGGCGTTGTCCATTCTTTAGTGCAAAGGTGACAATGTCTCTCTGGCCTGGCCGCGAGTGATCACTCTCCTATTGCCTCCACTCTCCTAAAAGATTGCAAGGAGAGTTATCGGTCACTTCTTTAATAAATTGTTGCTAATGCTGACAGCGTGGATATCTTGATATTGCTCTCCACTGCTCGCCTGAAGTGTATTAAGTAGCTCGTGTGCATTTTGCTCACGGCCAGCAGTCTCTGATGCTTGCTTGAACAATTGATGGGTCTAGTTGCTTCTCGTGACAAACAAATATGCATATATTAAAGACACTGGCGAGTACATTTAGAAATTCAGTTGTTTTAATTAGCTATGATCGGATGATAGCACTGATATTGTATGATTTATAAACGAGTGGATCAGTTTATGTATTTCAAACCAAATTTGAGGTTATTCATTGTTTGAAGTGCAAAGGTGGAACACCAAATGTGACATCTCTGAAGACTTGCTTTGATATTTGAAGAGATTGAACAATTGTTGGATTTAGTTGATCTTGTCACATAAGAGATATGCATAATTAAAGACACTGGAGTTTAAATCACAACTTGACTTGTTAATTAGCCCACCATCTATCAATGGATGGTAGGCTGTTCAAATTTCATTAATGTTGGTCGTCTGTGTGAAAAGCATACTCATTTCTTGCGAACTACTCCATACAGGTTTGTCAAATGTTTTCCTTGGTGTGCTAGTTGTGCATTTTGCCTTTTTAATTCCAAAAGAACCATGTGAAAGATCAAAAATACTATTTCTCAAGCCATACTTAAAATAAGTTTGTTGGGCATAAGCGACCCTCTTTCAGAAACTTTTAGTAGGCAATATATTTTTGTCCTTCGCCTCTTGCCACATTAGTTGGGGGGGGGGACTTTAATAGAAACAACGGGTGTCCGTAATTCTGTTACACATTTCTTGTTTGACCAATAACTCGAGACAGTTGGGATTACTTTTCGGTTATCTGTGTAATCAAAGATGGCCGTGATCAACCATCTTGGATCTCAGGAGTTGGATGTTCACACATTTCTAGTCCAATCAATAACTCAGCAATTTTTTAACTGATCGACTTAAAACTTGGATAGTTTGTTGACATTGGTGAGAGAACAGTTGGGATTGCTTTCATTTAATCGCATGATCCAAGATGGCTGCAGTGAGCCATCTTGGATTTCAGCAGTTGTCTCATTTCTTGTCCAACCAACAACTCGAGAACTATTGAACCGATTGACTTCAGTCTAGGACAGTTCCTTGACATCGGTGATTGAACAGTTGGGATTGCTTTTCATTTATCTGTGTAATCCAAGATGGCCACCATCAGCCAACTTGTTCGACAAATAACTCTAGAACCATTGAACCGATCATCTTCAAACTTGCAGTGTCTTGACATCGGTGAGAGGACAGTTGAGATTGCTTTTCAGTTACCTGCGTAATCCAAGATGGCTGCCTTTAACGATGACAGTTTCTAAATGCACTTTCTGCATAAAAAGCAACATGGTTTCTGTTGGATATATCCCCATTTCCAAATCATACCCGTATCCAATAATATGAGGTATCGACCAAAACAAAAATCTACCATATAGGTTCACGTCCCCCGCAGCAGCAGCACCAGTTATGTGGATGCAATCTGGCGGGGGACGTGGACCTCTATGCATAGTCGATTTTTTTTCTAAATTTGGTCCGACTGAAATTGCAATTTTAGGAAAATTGTAAAACAAAGAATTTGACAGAAATGCATATAAAACATGTCCAACAGAAATATTGTTAAGTATGGCCTTGTAAAATAAATTGTACTATATTATACTGCATCCCTAGAAAAGTTTCAAGCCACTTGGTTTTGTGAATCTGTGAACATCAGAGGAAGTGCATGTATAAGGAATGAAAGTACTCAAAGTACTGATGTCTGGATCGCCAATAATGGATTTAAAGTTTCAAAACGTTTCAGCTGGCATGTTTCAGCCGATAGCAGATGTATGGAAAAATGTGGAGATTTTCTCCAACTTGTGGACGAGTCTGTTTGGGAGATCACAACTGGAACACAGTTTAGTCTTCAAGGAAGTGAATTTGTGAAGGCGGCTCATTTAGAAATATGCTTGGTCTTCATGGTAGCAAGAAACTATCTACAGTAATATGCTTAAAAGTGGATCGTCTGCGTCGATGTCTTCTACCAGTTTTTGCGAGCAGATTTTCATAATTCATGCAATTTTATTATGACAAAGCGACAAATACGCGAGGAGATTGGATAGTTTTATTAACTAGTTTTATTAATAGTTCTGTGTAGCACAGATATTTGCAAGAGCTGCATGAGTTTGCGTTAAGTCCCCATTACTTATATATGCCTGCATGGTGTTTATAGTAAATTTGTTTGTTGACAACGATAACGTTGGAGAGACAATTTTTGTGAAAATTCCTGTTGTTGTTGCTGTACGATCATTGCGTATATAATTTAGTTTGAAAAAGTTTGAAAAACACCACCAACAACAAAACTTTTCGAAAGCGGTACCTGCAAATTCTGTTGTTTCCGCTTTCGGAAAGTTTTGTTGTTGTTCAAACTTTTTGAAACTAAATTATATTCGGTGAGCAGAGTCCCCCGGAATACATAAATTTGCACTGGATAGGATCCGGTCAAGTTCACAAGACGAGAAAAATGTAAATACTATTGTTGTTGCTTCGACACATATCTCCTCTGGAAATATATTTCCATGCAGTATGCGTGCACATTAAAATAGTAACGAACGCCGACTTCACGGGAAAGAACGTACGAGTGTTGAAAACTGGGGTCTTCATAATCCCAGAACCTGAACCTGTCAAGTGCGACACTCAGATCAAGGAACAAGATTTGCAACGTATGATCGTACAGCAACATTAACAGGGATTTTCGCACAAATTGTCTCTCCAACGCTATCGTTGTCAACAAACAAATTGCGAACTATAAAACCAGGCATATATATTATAAGTAATCTGACTTACCGCAAACTCAGACAGATGCAAACCCGCACTCAGACGGCAAACACCACGAGGTGGACAGCTTACCATATTACCAGGTCATCAATTTACATTTACAACATCAAAAATAGTCCACGGATTCAAGCAATCCCTGGGCGAAGAAATGAATATGAAATACACTCAAATTCAGATTTCGTTTTATTTCTAGTTAACATGAAACGATTACGACTGTTTTTTCTTCATCTTCTGGTTAATACCCTGATATAAGACTCAAACACAGTGAAAATCACTGGCGGAGTGATACAGGTCAACCCAGGGTCACAGCATTATAGTGCACATACACATTTGCATATATTTCGGAGTGGCAGCATAGTCTGGTCGCACCGCTACGCGGTGGCGATCCAGACAACAAAAAAAATAGTCCACGGATTTAAGCAATCCCTGGGCGAAGAAATGAATATGAAATACACTCAAATTCAGATTTCGTTTTATTTCTAGTTCACATGAAACGATTACGACTGTTTTTTTCTTCATTTTCTGGTTAATACCCTGATATAAGACTCAACACAGTGAAAATCACTGGCAGAGTGATACAGGTTAACCCAGGGTCATCCCATTATAGTGCACGTACACATTTGCATAAATTTCGTGAGTGGCAGCATAGTCTGGTCGACACCGCTACGCGGTGACGATCCAGACAAAAACCAGAACCGCCTCATATTCGGACTACATCGAACATGTCGAACAGTTTTTAATCTACGATGCACCAGCGGGAGACGGGTCGCGTACGAAATGTGTGTCCGGGTCTTTACCATGGCAACGAGATGGCCTGTATGTAACAACATTTTTTCAATGAGAGTTTGTTCTGGAGCGGTTCTGCTTTTGCATGGAGATATTTCATCTTTGGGGTAATTTACGATAATGTAATAATCTCTGGTGAGGTATGGCCTAACCAAGAGATACTCCCATCCGTCTGCGAAGACGTAAAAAACTGACCAATGGACTTCAAAGGCTGAGTGGATGATTTCCACACAGTCTGTATTAATAGACGATCGCCGGTTGAACTTCTGGTATTGAAATACCAGAGTTCACGCGGGAGACGAACTGATGTATCGCTTGGTTAGACCATACCTCACCAGAGATTACATGTGGTATGTTATCATTTTAATTAGACTGGATAGAAACACAAGGCAGTAATTGGTGGCGATGACTTTTATTCCTGTGTACAATACACACAGGGTAAACAAACCACTGGACATGTACAAAGGGTTATGTGACGTCATATTAATGTGACCTGCAACATTTCTTGATTTCATTTAATGTTACACAAAAGCAATTGGTCGACAGAAGACATGGGAGGAATATACCACAAGAGGTCATAAATAACGCTGAACAGGGTATTTTGGTCAGTAAACCAATTCATCGGTGTAATATTATATATAATTTGAAAGAGAACAGCTCAACACCCACCATAATTTTACAAGTTAACTGAAACAAAAATGAACATGGACAAGTTGTGTCCAAAATCAATGGAATCTGTCAGCAAATATATTTAGAACAAATGAATTTGATATATTCATCAAAAAAATGTGTTAATGATGAATTAATTATTTCAGATAACTCTGGATATAATTAGTTATTTCCAATTAAATAAATATAATCAAGCTGTTGCAAACTACATGGGTACCACTTCATGCCATAGACAGGCTGTATATTTGGAGGATTGCGTTTGCATACATATATGTATGTCACTTTTACACCAGAATTTGATAATTTTCAGAAGTATGTATAAAGCCATTTAGATGTGGTTGAAGGCACTGGCCACCCAATGGAGTCTTAAACGTATGGTGTGATGCATACACTTGTAGATGTACAGTCCACTCCATCATCCGAATGCATGGCATGATCATACGTAGAAACTTCTGCACCTTCTGCACGTAACCATAGACGATTGGCCCGGTGTAGGATGCGATCGGATGAATCATACGCCAAGTACCGTGCAGCAAAGACACCTCTTAACAGAACAATCACTGCCTCATTGAATGAGAGTGGTAGTGCTTGATAGCACAATGATTTACCTCGTCCTGTTCTTACACACAGCAAGATGTCCTTCTTAAACAGTCAATCGCCCTCTTCTAAACATCATTTAATGCTTCAATGTGAAACTTCTCAGCGATTTCCTCAAACACGTTGCTTAACGTCATCTTGAAGATAGAACTGACGAGCATACGAGATGGACGATTCCATTGGCCAGGAGGGAGAACTTCGAACAGGATTATCTCCCTCTAGGTATTTGTCTTTTTCGACTGATAGATTGTGCCGTGTGAAATATATGTAGAAGCATAGCGATAAGTTAAGGGTAGTGTTAAGTGAAACGTGAAATGCCCTCAGCAAGCGAAGAGGAGTCCACCCAATTGAGTCTTCAATATATGGTTTGGCACATTCAGGGCGGCTTTCATAAATGGTACATGTAGGCTCCACTCCAACACAGAGAATCTTCAAGATCTGAGTAAATAGGCTGATAAAAAGTTAAACTGAAGACTTGTGGGAAAATGTTGATTAAAGTATGATGGAGAGGTGTGTGTTGTATCCTAGCTAGGACACATACATATTTTATGAATGCAGGCAAGCTTAAGACTGATGTCCATTGGCTTTCACTACAGTAGGGTCCTGGTCTGCTTCTTGTGTGGAACCCAGTCTTTCTTTTCTGGAGCAGTTTGTTCATAGTCCACACAGGTAGTAGGTTCAGGAAATTCAACTGTGCAAACTGTACTCACTAACACAATATATGTCATTCTGCCTCTGGCATGTCCTGTTATGCTGTGTGGTTTACAATAACTCCACTTCCAAAGTTTACAACATGTATACTGTTGTTTACAAACATCTGCCTGTGTTGCATCTCATGAATCTGATGCACCGGACAGGTATAATGTATCCCATGAATTTCATCCACTGGTTTCAATCACTGAGCATTACCTAGATATGCCCTCTACAAGACTGAATGGCTTAGCCTTTACACATACTTCAGAAAAGTATTAACTTCTGAATATACTCAGTGGACTACTCAAGTATGTGGATTACTTGATCAAGATTGAATTAAGATACTGTCTAACTTGCCAGTAAATGATGTTTAGTATAAATGACAAGTAAACTAGTATTTAACATGTTTACAAAATGCAAATTCTAAAATACACAGCAATGGATAGAGTGAGTATCAGGTCTCCAAGGACATTAAAAATGACAAACCAAGAGAAGATGCCTGCACGTAAGGAAAAAACAAAAGAATTCATCTAAAATAGTAGCCCTAGTTTGCAGTGTAGCAGTCTAATCTGAATGGTAATGTAACTGGATATACACTGAACATGCTTATGTAAACATTAAATAACATGTCCTTAATCATGATACTGACAACCTTTGCATTTTAATTATTTATACCCAAGTCTTTTTTTGGAGGAGGGTACAATAAAGTAAATGGCAGTACTACTTAGGAAAAAATATCAGCAAAAAATCACATTTTGGTGTATATCTTGAAAAATAAAGAAGGTGAAAGATGTACACTTGATGAACTGATAGGAGCAGTTCCAGCAGGACTCGGGTTACATTCAGAGCAACAGGAGCAAATTCAATTTGTTCAGATTCCTGCAGTTATTTACTTCAGAGCAAGACCTAACCGTTCAAATTGTAACTCATGTACAAAAGCAAGAGCACGACTCAAACCACTATAGTTCAAATCAGATTTATCATAAAATTAATTATATGAGAGCATTCACCAAACTTTAACAAAGTACATCCATAGCAAAATATATGTGTAATATTGAACCTGATATGTAATAGTAACCAGGAAATAATTAAAGAAGTTTCTGTGACTCCGGTTACAGTTTGCCCGGGGCTAAATGTTGATGCAAAACTTTTCTCAAAACAGAATGTGCGACAATAGTAATATAGGATAATTCTGAATGTATTTGGATAGAATACACTGGTTTTTATCATGTTTGGTGACAAAAAAAGGACACGAGTCACCCCCAAACCACTATCACTGCCTATAATTGAAATGAGATTTCTCTTCAAATTCATCAAACATTGATTAAACAAAGTAAATGTACATCCATAGCAAAATATTTGTGCAATGTTGAAGTTGATATACATGTATAATGGCAACAGGGAGGCAATTAATGAAGATAGCACGACTCCGGTTACCGGGACTCCGGCTACAGTATGTCCAAATCTAAAAGTCGACGCAAAACTTATTGAATACAGAGTATATGCAACACTAATAATATTATATATGAACGATGCTGTATGATAATTCTAAATGTGGTTGAATAGAATACACAGCTTTTTACCTCGTTATGTTCATTATTCCCTACCCATCACTGGAGTGAGTGAGTGAGTGAATAGGGTTTAACGTCGCTTTCAACATTTTTTCAGCTATATCACGACGGGGAAGGGAAGGGAGGGGAGGGGGAGGGACAGGGGCACCTACTTGTAACAGAGCAGATCTAATGCTGCCATTTTATAGTGCTGTCCCACTGAAATATCATGCTGTAGGCAGACATGACACCTCACTCAGTCACATTATACTGACACCGAGCGAACCAGTCCTTGTTCTATCCTCTTAATGCTGAGCGTAAGCGAGGGAGCAACAAGTTCCATTTTTCAAGTCTTAGGTATGACCCGGCCTGGGATCGAACCCATCACTGGAGTATGTGTCATGGTCCAGTATGTGGTACACATTAGGTGTAGTATTTTAGATGTATGATAGGACTCAATTATTAAGACCAATTGAAAATAAACTTTTCAATGTGATGTATGTGCTGGTCAATACATACTCAAGAAAAACTTACATATGCAAGGACATACATGTATTGCACCCAAAAGAATGCAAATAGGAAACATCACCCAAACTAATACCAGTTCTTGAGACGATTTGCTCTGAACATTGTATATTGAATCTACTGTCCTAATTATTAATTGGCATGATCGGTGTAGTTTATATCTTGTTTCCAAGACAAATGTACATGAACGACAATGAAAAGAGTTCGAACACTTATTAAAGTTCAAGGTGCATTGGTACTCCATAAAAGAAAATCCCAAATTACCATATTATGGACAAATATGCAAGTTCTACTAGAAGATAAAAAGAATCACAATGTAACTGATCCAAATTCTATTGTCAAATGTAACTGTTTATGATCAATGCATATGTAGTAGTTTAACATACAGCTGTATAATACACTAGTAGTGTAATTCCGAAGATAGAGAACTTCATTTTGCATCAGATATTTCGGCGTTTATTTTGCCATCGTCGGTGATATAGAACAACCAATACAGTATGCACAAACAATATATATACAGTAATGAGCTGGTAATATATATACAGTAATGAGCTGGTGAGAACTACTAATATACAGGTTTTCCATTGGCTAAATTAAATAAACTGCTATAGTACTGGTGGGAGTAAGTTAACAAAACCGACTGAGTAGAGGAAACTGATGTTCACAAGAAAGGTTAACTAAATTACATAAACACATATACTATAGTGAGTGAGTTAAATTTACATAACAAAAACAGAATAGTGAACTGAAGTTCACAAAAAGGCTTTACAGCTGTAAAGTTGAAGTTCTTTGGACTATGTTGAACGAGATGTACATCACATGCGACTCTGATTACAATTTTCGAAGTACCACCATTTTTTTCCTATTTATTATATATTAGCAGCTTTATCAGAAATGACTAAAGCATAAGTAAGACAAAGAAATTAGGAAACATTTCTCTAATGCTGCTAAGGGATTTTTGTCAGTTTAGAAACATGAAACACGACTGGTTAAATCATAAAACATGATAGCACACTACTGCATATGCTACATAAACTAAAGGGAATTTTAGCTAGCTGCATTTTCTCGTTAAAGTACATGATTAGGCCAATGTATTGTGGACAAAAGATAAAGATTTATTCAGTAAAGTAAGAGAGGCCAAAATGACAAATCTATCCTCTGATGAACGGAGAATTTTATGCTATAATTTTGCACGACATTTCATCAAAATAATAGAAGTATATTAGTGGAATAAAACCTGAACAAAATATTATTTTCAGTAACTTAGGAATGAAAACTATGTTATTGGAAAAGAATTAGTAACATCATGTTGCAGTCGGCACCAGAAATAACCACATTAATTTTAGGACTAGTCCAGACTGGTCGAGGGCTGCTCTAGATCTAGAGCACCAGTGGAACAAGGACTGGTTGCTCTGCATTAGCTAGAGAGCAGCTGTTGAACACCGGTCAATCTCCAGACTGGTGCTGACCGGCTGGAGTCTGGAGTCTGGAGCTGCTCTGCATCAATTACAGAGCAGCTCTACAAATGGTTGGAGCACAACCAGTGGCTAGTTCTTGTGCGGACTGTATAAAATAGTGACTGTTATGTTGACGGTCAATATATTGTTGGGGTGGTTAAACTGGTGGGCCTACCCTAGTGGAGGTGGTGGGGTGGTTATAAGTGGTGGCCCACCCCTGGCGAATCAAGCAGTATTTCTTTCAATCATCAGTGGATGTTTTCAGGACAAAACAGTCATGATACATTGTAAGTCCATGCAAGTATAATTTATGGGAAGTTGCATATGCAGTCTGTAAAAACATTTACGGCAAATGAATGTATCGATTACTAGAACTTAGCAGTAAGCATTGTGGTGGTTATTGATAGGTCATGCCTGCAAACTCCAGTATAGAGTTGCTTCTAATTGTCACTTCATGTTTTCAAAGAAAGAAACACAGTGCTGTGATCAGACCAACTGCTTGAAATTGTACCCGATGTTGAAACTGAACAGTTTGTGAAAATAAGATCTAAGGCTGAATTATAAATTGTGGTTGGTTCCTTGATAAGCTGCACACACTGGAAGTGGTTACGCATAAAATTTTCAAAGCTGCAGTTTCCCAATAATGCATCAATGTTAAAGTCTCCTATCAGTATCAGTGGAATATCACACTTGACTACTGGCACAAGCTTCGTTTGAACATCATCATAGAACTGGCTCATTGAAGATGATGGCGATCTACAGAGCATAACAATCTGCATTTCTGTAGGATATGAAAGAGAAATTGAAATAAATTCAAAACTTTGGCTTGAGTGGAGATCAACATTGTCAACTGTATGATGCTGTTTAATGTAGGTCACAAGTCCATGATGTGGCCTTTGCTGTGAAGTCTGAGGAGCATCACATCTGATGGGCTTGAAGTTTGGAAGAATGATATCAGCTTCAGTGTCCTGTGATGTCAGACGAGATTCTGCTATAGCCAAGATATCAGCAGCCATCAAGTTGGGGTCAGATTTTACATCATTGTAATGTAGATGGAAAGACCGAGCATTTTGAAATGCAACAACAAAACTCTGTTGTAAGGTATATAATGGCTGAAAGCATAATTTCAATGTTCTTTCTTCTCGCAAGGACTTCATTTCTACCTTGACATCAGTTGACACTGAAATAGCAGAGGGATTCAATTCGGTGATCTTTAGACCTGAAATATTTCTAACCCTGCTCAGAGCTACATAATGCATATGATTGAATGAGCGTTTTGAATTTCCCATATGAATGACAACAGAATCCATTGTATCGCCTTGTGACTTGTGAATTGTCTTGGCAGCCGCAGGACGTAAGGGGAACTGTACACGAATCACAGATGCATTCTTGGTTTTCAGGTGTAGTGGAAACGACCTCGAGATGTCAAAAATAGGAATCCACGTCTCAGAGATTGCAGAATGATAGTATCGCTGATATTTCTTTCTTCTATTTTTCCCAATATTTGGATGATCAAACTCGACCCATAAAATGCTCGGTCTACTAGTCTGCTCCATTTTGCACTCAAAATGCTTTAGTACACCAGCGGCTCCATTTGTCATACCATCAAGAACATCCAAATTGGAACACAGCTCGTATCTCGTGCCACAGGCAACAGGAAGCATGTCACATAGACCAGCTGTTTTGGAACTATCATTTTTAGCTGCACTTTGCTTCAGCCTCTCTTTGACAGCTGGTGTGAAATCTCCTACTATTGAATCAAGTGACTGAATTTTACACTTTTCTCCAGGTGCCTCTTCAAATACTCTTTTGTTGTGTTCATTAACAAGTGCATTTGTTGGAAACAGATGAGGGTCAGACGATGTATTTGTTGGATGCCGAATGTTCAGACATCTCTTCAGCAATTCAATATCCTTGTCAAATTGTTCATGGAACTCCCTCTCATACAGTTTATAGTCTTCCAAATCATCCTTTGTTGGGTTAACAGGTGGCAATTTCTTGCCTTCTCTAAGTCTGTTGAGCAATTCAGCAAATTCAACATCATCTTTCTGTCTCAGGATTTCTGTAAGTTCATGTAGGGTGAAAAGCTCACGCCAGAGGTTTGTTGCTAATGGACCATAATTATTGTGCAAGTCATGAAATATCCAGCCATCAAGAACTGGCCTCAGTTGGAAAAGATCTCCTACCAACAGAACGTGAACACCACCAAATACAGTGTTAATGCCTTTAATTTGCCTCAGTCTCTGATCAATAATTGTTAGCATTCTTTTGCCACACATTGATACTTCATCTACAATCAGAACAGAGAGTTTGCTGTATCTGGTTCTGAGGGTATTCAGGTGGTCAGCAGACAGAGGTTTGTACTCGAGTTTCTGCGAAGCAGGGACACCAAGTGCAGAATGAATAGTATTTCCCTTTATATTGTATGCAGCTTTACCAGTGGGAGCTAACAGCAATACTCTAATGTCATCTGGATTTTCTCCAGCGGCAGTGTTCAGTTCTTTGTAAAGTGTTTGGTGAAGTGCTCTAACAACAACGGATTTTCCGACGCCAGCGCCACCCGAGAGAAATATGTAGAATGGATCTTGTTTGTGTCTCATCCAGTGCAATACATGTGTTATAAGCTCCATTTGCTTAACATTTAGTGATTGCATAGTTTTTCTGTACTCTTCTTGTGGCATCAAGTTTGCAACTGTTGTTTCTGTCATGTTCTGTGTTCCAGACACACCAATGTCTGGCCCTATATCATAGTTTCGATGTTGATCTCGTTCAGGGTTAAAAAATGCGAACTGTTCACTTTCTCTTGATCCTTTTTCTGCATCAATAGCTTCTTGATGTTCGGTATTTGGAGCAACTTCATCGAAGTTCAAATCATCACGCAAGTGTTTCTCTGCCTCTTCCAGGACTCCTGCTTTGCTTTCATACGCAGACAATTTCACTAGTATGACCTGCTTGTTATGTCTGAAACTGTCAGAATATGTATCAAACTGTCCTTTAAGATCCTTCTCTTCACATCTCCATGGCACGTATAGCATTAGTCTCTCTCTGCAATAATTTTCGTAATCTACATTCTTGTTGTAATTAACAAATCTTAGAACTCTGGAAGTTTTCCTTGAGGTTATTTTGCCTCCATTGCTAAATCTAATGTTTATTGTAGCATTCTGTTCGTGCTGACCATCTTCATGTATCTGTTCATCTTGTTCAGTTTCTGTATCAGAATTTAAGTTTTGTTCAATCTCATTCTCCTCAGTTGTGTTTGTCATTTGACGGTCAGAGCGAGGGAAAGTGAAATTTAACTTTGATGCATAGTCAGCCAGACACCAGGATTCAAGCTGCTTTGGCCGTTTAGCATATCTGCTGGTTAGGTTTTCAGACTCGACATTTGTAGAATGAGGTTGTAAGTGCTCAAGCTGTTCTTTTGACTTCAGCAAGAATGTTCGGTCATCTGGTTCAGATGTATTGATAAACATGACATCACGAGAACTTTTGGTTAGTGGTAACTGTAGCAGAAGGTATGCTGCTTCCTGAGCACTGATTTCGACACTGTTGAGAAACTTATTACCAATATGACGGACTTGTCTCTTCAGGTCAAAGTTACCATCGCGAGCTTCCTTGCATGCATTTTCCAGTAAACTGCTCATTCCCCTTTCTGACTTGTTCAGATAGGACACAATATACATGGCACATGCGTATGGATCGAGGATATACTGTATATCAAGATTTGCTTTCCATGCTTTCATCACAGTTCTGTTGTAAGAGTTTAGTCTAATTTCAGAGAGAGATCTTTTCAAGAAAACTTTTGAGCTCTTTAGAGAACTTCGAATAACACTCAAATATTCCTCGTGAGTCATTTCAGCAATATCAGTAAGGAACTCTTCATATGTATGAGTCATACTTATTGCATCTTTGAACGAATCCAGCTTTTCATGAAGTAATGTGTATTTGTCAGCATACTGCTTCTTTTCTTCCTCAGTGCAGTCTTCCAATGGTTCTAGAATCATGGTTTCTCTCATTGGAGGAAGTGGAAACCCAAAACGACACACTGCTTTTCCTTGTTTCCGGCAAGTTTTTGAATGCTTATGCGTCTGGACATTTAGTAGCTCGGAGAGTTCATCATCATCATTGACTTGCGTACATTCTACATACTTATCAATGAAGTCTGCAATTTCTTCTTTGGTACTTTCACCATACTTAGGGGCATCTTTAATCCAGACTAACATGTGAGCGTGAGGAGATCCACGTTGTTGGAATTCGATTCTGTAGAATGAGTCTGTAATTGTGCCAATAGGATCATGGTGACTTTTCAATACACTATTTATGAACAGGTGAAGTCGGTAATCAAAGAATCTTGTGCATGTGACTGGATCACTTTTCAAGAGTCTGGATCGGTCATTCCATGAAAGATTGTCAATGTCTTCATCAGAGTACTGGGTTTCATCTATGTATGTTCCAAGTAGTCTCAACAAATCCACCCATTTAGTGTCTGCTGCTGAGAAAGAAGTAAACCATGTAGGTAAACCAAGTTGCCGGATCATTGCAAAGACATCTTTCTTTCTCTTTTCAAGGTAAGGTGGCGAGTTTCTCAATGTTCTAAAAATGTAGAAACCATCATCAAGGTGTACTAGGTTTTTGACATGCTCAGGGTCCAGCATTTGTTCTGCTGTTATGTTTTGTGACTTTGTTTTACATCGTCGTAATGCTAATGTTACCTTGTCTTTCACTTGTTTCATTTGGGACTTTTTGACCTTGAAGAAGAGATTGGGTACACACATGGACACTCGTCGGTCTATATTTCTCAGTTCCCACTTTATTTGATCACTATAGTGAATAGGTACTTTCCTTAGAGATTTATCAGTCTGCTTCCTGCCACAATATATTGTGGGAAAAGCAAGGCTTTCCGCATCTTGATCAAGGAAAATGCTCAATGGATACTGACCTTCTCCGGGTGCAACTGAATAGACCGTGTCAAGATGTGAGCGATCATCTAACATTGTGTCACTGTTTCCAGAAGTTTTTTCCTGTTCATCAGTTTCACTGAAGTGATCAGAATCATTGTCGTCATCAATAGTTTCTTGCCTTTCACAGTTTGGTTGATCTTCATTTTCTTGTAATGGTACATGTTCCAGAAACTCTCTGTCCTCCGGTTGTGAAGTACTTGACAGCGTCTGTTCCCAGGCTTCATCAATTGTTATACCCGAGTTCTGATATAGTTCACTATTTTCCATAAGCCATTTTAAACCTTTTAGAACTTTCTTTGGACGGACATTCTCTCGAAATGCTGATGAATTGTAAGAAATCTTTCGTTTCAACTTCAATGAAATGGTTGACGATTCATTCACCATTAGGGGTAAAGATGAAACTGTACTAGATACATCTGTTGGCACATTGACCACATTTCCTCTTATAGAAGTTTGACCACCACGAGGCAATTCTCTAATTTGCATAAAAGGTATTCTCAATGCTATCAAACGTTCTTCCAACTGGTGTAAATTTAGTTCTTCTGGTTTTTCTGGGAATTTCATACCATTTGCTAGAGATAATGGTGGAATTTTGTTGTTCTTCAAGTGTGTTGAGCATGTGTTACACAAATATTCTTTGTTGTCAAAGGACTTCATACCTGTAAAATACCTTTTTGAGTTTATTTGTTTTTCTGCAAGTACAACAGACTCCCTGAAAAGCATTTGATGACACGATGTGCAAACAAAGCTAGGTCCCAATGCAACTTTGTCATGAAATTTGTCTATGCACACACCAATACCCTGAAGTAATTTCCTTTTTTTGGCATTTTGCTGCTCTGTACTTCTATAATCATCATGTTTCCGTCTTTCACCTTTTCGCTTGAAATCACGTACTCTTTCTTCTTTATGAAAACGTTCTTCAAGTCTTTTCTGTCGCTTTGCTACTCTTTCTTGTTCCTGTACCAATGGTTGTTTACGCTTTGTTCGTTTTGATTTTAGACTACTGAGGGTATCCTTTAATTGAACATAAACATTTTGTCTCACTTTGGCCTTGTACATTTTTTCCTTCGCTTTAAAATGTGAATCAGATCTAGCAGCCTGCTTGGACTTCTTAGTGCATAACTTTTCTTTTTCTCGAGTGACTGGGTTTTCTCTCACTTTGGCTTTATACGTTTTCTCCATCTCTTTAAAATGTCGATCAGATCTAGCAGCCTGCATGGATTTCTTAGTGCATAACTTTTCTTTTTCTCGAGTGACCGGGTTTTCTCTCACTTTGGCTTTATACGTTTTCTCCATCTCTTTAAAATGTGGATCAGATCTAGCAGCCTGCTTGGACTTCTTAGTGCATAACTTTTCTTTTTCTCGAGTGACCGGGTTTTCTCTCACTTGGGCTTTATACTTTTTCCCCATCTCTTTAAAATGTGGATCAGATCTAGCAGCCTGCTTGAACTTCTTAGTGCATAACTTCTCTTTTTCTCGAGTGACCGGGTTTTCTCTCACTTTGGCTTTATACGTTTTCTCCATCTCTTTAAAATGTGGATCAGATCTAGCAGCCTGCTTGGACTTCTTAGTGCATAACTTTTCTTTTTCTCGAGTGACTGGGTTTTCTCTCACTTTGGCTTTATACGTTTTCTCCATCTCTTTAAAATGTGGATCAGATCTGGCAGCCTGCATGGATTTCTTAGTGCATAACTTTTCTTTTTCTCGAGTGACCGGGTTTTCTCTCACTTTGGCTTTATACGTTTTCTCCATCTCTTTAAAATGTGGATCCGATCTAGCAGCCTGCATGGACTTCTTAGTGCATAACTTCTCTTTTTGTCGAATGACCGGGTTTTCTCTCACTTTGGCTTTATACGTTTTCTCCACCTCTTTAAAAAGTGGATCAGATCTAGCAGCCTGCTTGGACTTCTTAGTGCATAACTTCGCTTTTTCTCGATTGACAGGGTTTTCTCTCACTTTGGCTTCATACGTTTTCTCTTTCTCTTTAAAATGTGGATCCGATCTAGCAGCCTGCATGGACTTCTTAGTGCATAACTTCTCTTTTTCCTTAACATATGGATTGATTCTTCTGTTTCTTTGATATTCTCTCATGTAGTGTTTCCTGTTTGTTCTTTTAGCACAGGTTTGCTGATATTGAAATGTGAAGTATTTGTTCATCAGAGCATCAGTTTGCACCAAATTGTCATTTGCAATCTGAATTATAACTGGCTGCATGTCAAACATGGTGTGATTTTGAAAGCCAAGACTTGATGAGTATTTCAGCAAGTAGGTATAGAGATCATCGAAGCAGGTAAATGTAATCATAACAGATGATCCATCAGCATGTACAAGTCCATCAGTTCCATGACAGTGAGAGTCAAAGAAGATATAGTTTTCATTGTCATTGAAAACTGACATTGCAAATGAATCTATCGTGAGTAAAACACTGTTTGTCTGGTTAAATGATCTGGTCAATGCTGTACTTAAAGAAATGAAAACATTTGTGTTCTGCATACTGATCTGACCAGTGATACAGGGTAACTTTGTCACCTGAAACTTGGTACCAAAAGCTTCAAATCTCTCTGGTAGTTCATCCATGGTTAAATATTCGGACTGTAATTGCCCACTGCTTGACAAAACTGCTAGTGTTTCACGATACAGATTGTCACCTTCATACAAAATGTTGTCCAAGTCTGTTTCAGTATGAATATGTTTCGTATTCAGGGAACATAAACTAACCAGAGAATTGCATGTGCACTGTCGGCCTCGAGACTCCGCAGGAAAATCAACACTACCTTGATTAAAATTACCAAGTAATGTATGAACAGGAGCTGTATAGTGCCGAGTTTCGACAAAGTCAGACAAATTCATCTGCCTTAATTCTATCTCATTTTGATGATCAGTCTGGCATAGTTGAGAATGTGAAATCTGATTGTGGTTAGTGACTGAGGTTTCTTGGTGAATATCTGAGCAAGTATCTGAGAATGTGTTTGAGGTGGTTTCTTTAGCAGTCATGGTTACAGGAAGTACTGACTGGCTCGCACAAGGAACGTCCGTTGTGCTTGCACTTCCTTGGGAGAGCACTGACTGGCTCGCACATGCAACTCTGCATGTGCTTGCACTCTCTCGATTGTTTTTTAACAAGGTTGTCTCCTTGAGTTGTGGCTTCAGCTTCGCCTGCGACTTCCTCCAGTTCTTCTTCCTTGGCATTATGCAACTGTAAAAATGGAATGGTTCAAATCCACAATAGTCTGATCAGGTATAATCAGTAAGTAACCAAGTTACTTTGTCTGATGAAAAAGACAGAGGAAGTCGTCGGGACCTAATACACTTTATAGAGGGTTAGTTTATTAATAATTATTATTACAATTTTTTGTGTGTGTGTTTATCTTTCATAAATGTTTTTTTTTTGCACGCTGCAGAAGTAGTCTTGAAACGTAAGTCGTGCCAAATTTGTGAAAGAAACAGTACAAGCCGAGTAGCTAGCAGGTCCTCCGCCAAGTAGCCTGTTTGAGAGCATGCAGCATATACGCTTCCATTATCTCCTTAAATATAACTTGGAAAGTGGATATGTGTATGTGGAAAGAGACATTTATCTGGAATTGTTGAGACAATTTGAGGAGGTTTGGGAAGCAATAATGGGTAGTGTAACACTGGAATGTAAGTCTGTAGTTGTATATGGATTTGTGGATGGCGAGGTTTATAAATCGATGGGTGGAATAGATCAAGATATCGCGTTCACAACACAGACGGGGGTACAATATGGGTGAGTGAAATCAAAGATGGTCAATGGCAGCCATCTTGGATTACATACTACCTCAATGAAAATCAATACCAATGGCTGTCTAACTGATGTGAAGCACCCTCTCGAGTTTGAAGTCGATTGGTCAAATTGTTCTCGAGATATCACGTTCACAAGATCCAAGATGGATGGAATCCAATATGGTCAATGGCAGCCATCTTGAATTATGTACCTCAGTGAAAATCAATACCAATGGCCGTCTAACTGATGTGAAGCACTTTCTCAAGTTTGAAGTCGATTGGTCGAATTGTTCGCAAGATATCGCGTTCACAAGATGTGGCACGAACAGAATCCAATATGGTCGATGGCGGCCATCTTGGATTACGTACCTCAGTGAAAATCAATACCAATGGCTGTCTAACTGATGTGAAGCACCTTCTCAAATCTGAAGTCGATTGGTCGAATTGTTCTTGAGATATCGCGTTCACAAGATGTGGGACGGACAGAATCCAATATGGTCGATGGCGGCCATCTTGGATTACGTACCTCAGTGAAAATCAATACCAATGGCCGTCCAACTGATGTGAAGCACCTTCTCAAGTTTGAAGTCGATTGGTCGAATTGTTCTTGAGATATCGCGTTCACAAGATGTGGGACGGACAGAATCCAATATGGTCGATGGCGGCCATCTTGGATTCGTACCTCAGTGAAAATCAATACCAATCGCCGTCTAACTGATGTGAAGCACCTTCTCAAGTTTGAAGTCGATTGGTTGAATTGTTCTCAAGATATCGCGTTTACAAGATGTGGGACGAACGGACGGAAAGACGGACGGCTAGCATTTCCAAGTCCTCCCACCACTTCATGGCGGAGGACAAAAAAATAAACAAATATCAATGTTGAAGTTCAAGATGGACACCTGGCTGCCATCACTTTGAAAAACTGACCGAAAGATGTGGCTGGACGTGTCCGTGGACGGTGAATATAGGACCAAAATACACAGGTCAAACACTTGGAACTATAGAAGAAATTTTTATTTTGTTCCTCGACAAAAAATAAACACTGAGTTATACATGCTTGATTATATGTTCTAAAAGTACTTAGATTGGCAAATATATATCTAGGTGAACAGAATCAACATCTTGCCAACAGCATCAATTATGGTGGATGGTGCTGCTGCTGCAGGGGACGTGGACCTCTATGGTAAATTTTTTGGGTCAATAATATTCCATATCATTGAATAGGGGTATGATTTTGGAAATTTCAGAAACTGTCATGGTTAACGGCAGCCATCTTCAATTACGCAGGTAACTGAAAACCAATTTCAACTGTCCTCTCACCAATGTCAAAACAATCTCCAAGTTTGAAAGTCAATGGGTTCAATAGTTCTCGAGTTATTGACTGGACAAGAAATTTGTAAAGAGACAACTGCCACCCTCCTCTCGGTCAGAAAATTTGAGAAAATCAACGACAGAAATGATGCTCTTTGACATGTCTGAGAGCTTTTCAGGAGAAATTTAGAAGAGAGCCCACTACAATTGTATAAAAGTAAAAGTATCCTATAATACAATAGTACATGTATAATTGTCCAAAAGTATTCCCAGTATCTCTAACAAGTACTTGGCCAACTTTTGGATTTCTTGCATATTATGTCAATTATGTCTACTCATGGCAACTCAATATAATTATCATGTCATTATTAATGGTACTATGGAGGATTATTTAATAAAGATTAAAAGACAAATAAAATTTCTTGTTGAAATTATAAAATAAGTATCTATTTGTATAATTTCAATTTATTTTTTTGCGAGTTGAACTATAATATCCCAGATGGGTCTTTACCCCAACCGGTTTATATTTTGTGCACAAAATGCGTTTATTGCGTCGGTGGCGACAAAATACGCAGGAAAACCAGACGGAACAATGAGTTTTGGTCATTTGGCAATATTAACCGATGTATGATCCACTTTCACATTTACATGACGAACATGTGTCGTTGTTGTTGTTGTCAAATTTCGAGCGAATTGGGACTTCATCAATGCCGATCAGAAAATGATTTCAGAGTGGCCTTGAAAAAGATTTATTCATGCTAGACGAATCTGTGAATTGATAATTATCTGTTTCGTTCTTCTTTTTCGGGATTATCTAAAAAACTGCAGACTAGCTTGACGTTTCATATTCGTCTATTTCGGTAACAAGAGAACCACGTGGGGGACATCCGACATGGCGGAGAATAGTTAGATTTGACACACACTAACAAATGATCGACAATATTCGAATAAGTGTCGCAAATGTGCGAGATGCCGTCGCCTGCGACGGGCGACGGCTTCTATTGAAACCACTGCTGACATGGTAAATTGGTTCAAAATCATGAAATACGACCGAATTCCGAATAAAATATGAAAAGTTCGACTTCGAAAACCTACCTACCTGTGGGAAAATATGATAATGAATTTGTCCGGCCAATCAGATGGGAGATAACTCGAAATACATGTATAGCCAATCGGCAAGCCGATAATGCGTGATCGGTTAAGGGACCGACTACAATTTTCATTGCAGCCTGTCCAACACATACGCAGAGAAGCTGTTTATTAACCTAAATTACAATTTCAGTGTTAATATTCGCCAATCATTTTAATATTCTATTCTATTCTTGCCTTCGCAAGGTAGATGTTTACTAACTATTTGTTCTCCTGTCACCCACAAGTTCTGTACGGAACAGTGCCATTGCACTAAGGGGCCATCTCCATATTCCCATTCGAAACTCGATTTTTTTTTCGACCACCGGTGTTCGGAATTCCTTTCAATTAACAATCAAAGTTTCATGGAGAAATTTTCCTGTACACAACTATCACACTTTTCCTGTATAACTAGGACCCAAGAGAAACATTCATACACAATTGAGAAAGATTCATGCAGTACATCCCTCGATCCCAAGATTTAGCAATAACAGTTTTTTTCCAAGATGGCCGCCCGATTTGAATTTTCAAATCAGACTAAAAACACATCTAAACTCAATGGAGGACCTGTGTATCAATGTTAGGGGGACAGTTTTACAAACTTTGAGAATGATTCATTCAATAGTTCCAAAGATTTAATTTATAAAAAAAAATTCAAGATGGCCGCCTGGTCACGTGGTGGTCATTTTGAATTCTCGAATCGGACTAAATAGCAAATATTACAGAAATATCTCCAAGGGTAACCTTTGTACCAAATCTAAGAAGCTCCATGCAGTAGTTCCCAAGAATTTAAAATAACAATGTTTTAATAGGGAAAATCCAACATGGCTGAGTCGTGGCCATATTGAAATTTTGAATCGGACCAAACAGGCGAATTGCACAACAGGACCCAATAGAAACATTCACGATACAAAATTTGAAAAAGATTCATGAAGTACTTCCCAACATTTACCAATAAAACCGTTTTTAAGATGGCCGCCTGGCGGCCATATTGGATATTCAAATTGAACTAAAGTACACATGTTGTACAACTAGACCCAAGGGGAACCGGTTTACCAAATTTGAGAAAGATCCATTAAGTACTTACTGAAAAATAATGATGACAAGATTTCACTGGCAAATTCAAGATGGCCGCCATCGCGGCCATATTTAAAATCGTATCGGCACCGCATGAACAAATTCTGGTGTACTCATTGGGGGGAACATGCATGCCAAGTTTCAGCTTAATCAGCCAAGCGGTTTCAGAGAAGAAGATGTTTACGCACAACGGACGACGCACGACGCACGACGGACGACGCACGATGGACGACGCACGACGGACGACGGACGACGGACAGTCAGGCCATGACATAAGCCCATCGGGCCTTCGGCCCAGATGAGCTAAAAAGGAGACTGTTTTTGGCAAATCTATAATCACCCATAGAGCATCCCAGTCCCACCATGCCGCTCCGCTCAGTAGGTCTGAATGAGTGAGTGAGCGAGTGAATAGAATTTAACGTCGCTTTCATTCATATTTCAGCTATATCGCGACGAACCAACTAAGCACCATCCAGCCAAGTTGCGTTCCTGCTACTTCAAAAAATAAATCTTTGAAGCAGCATGGAACCAGACACCCTCAATCCGCCCAATAAAACACTGAGGACAGCACACAAGACGCTTACATGGTGGAATAAAGACAGGTGATATTACAGTGCTAGACATCACATTTGCTGACATTCTCAGCAAAATGCATTGAGGCAACAGGAACCCGTGCCCACCCAACCAACCACAGGGTCAGAAGGAAAGCCTATGGGGATCATGTCCAGTGAGTAAACCAATCAAGACAAAGTTCACAATGGGCTCGGGTAACCAATCAAGACAAAGTTCACAATGGGCTCGGTTTACTCACGATCGGAGTCGAAACCTGAGAGAGTTGGGGAAATTTGAATGTAGCCACATACCATTAAAGGCAATTTATTAATGACGATAAGTGCGGATTTATCAGTGGAATTTCTATGCAGATAACAACGACTGTGTTAATATTCGAGTCCATTAATGAACTACATTTTGTAATAAATGTATGCATGATATTAAATGTAGCAACAATGCAGTTAGCTAAAGTGCTAATGCAGTAAACTTTTTATTAAACAATTTTATTCTCCATGCTTCCATGGTTGATTTGTTATATCCAAAAGGAAAATCAGACAAGGACAGGTTCTTATTTCAAATTGAAAGGCGAACGTGTTCAATGGCTTTGTTTACAAAATTATATATGCATGACGTCATAAGTATGACCATCGTGAGCTTGAGTCTCCCCTCATCATGGTGGACACTGTTGGAGGGAGGCAAGCCCGTCCGCATGGCCAATATACAATTTTGTTTAATAAGCATTTTGAATGTAATGTTCATCGGAAAATTAAGCATGACAACGAAAACTGTTTATTATTAGGCATGAGTGCGACACATCTGGTGCGCGTGCGCTCTGTGCCTGTCCCGCGTCTGCCCCGCAACCGCGACCGAGCGAAGCCTAGAGCCCCTCTACAACCAGGCGCAATTGAATTCATTGTCATAGGAAGGACTTCAAATTTCACTGAGCAGTTTCCATAATATTACGCATTCTGGTCAAATTCATTACCTACGTGTAGAATCTGGAGTCTATGTAAATGTGTTTTGTACTATATTTATAGAATTTATCTGCCAGTGTCCGCATTTTGTATACCTGTATAGATGCATAATTATGCTATAACCTATATAATGTTGTGTCACTGACCATTACACGAAAGTTTTTCTTCTCATATGTGAAGATCACTTTTGTGAGTACACGTATATCCGCAAAATTAGTTAGTATACGACTTTTTGCCAGTGTGTGTTCTCTTATTATAACATGGTCACTGTTCTGATTACACGTATAACAACCAATTCAGTGTCCATACCTCTTATCTCCAGTATGTGTTCTCACTCTAACAGATAATCTATCGTTTGATTCCCACATTGGAAATGCTGTGAACAAAGCCTTCAGGATGCTTGGCTTCTTGAAAAGAACTTGCAAGAGCTTCACTGACATTAAAGCCTTGAGAATCCTATATGTGTGTTTGGTTCGTACAAACCTCGAATACTGTTCTAATGTGTGGAACCCATGGCAGCAAACTTACATAGATAAGATTGAAAATGTACAGAAACGTTTCGTTAAATTCTTATGTTTTAAGACAAAGTGCCACTACTCTGGTAGCCAGTACGAATTGTTATGTCGTCGTTTTAATCTGCAGCCCTTACACTTACGAAGAAAGGTTAGCGATTTAAATTTCTTACATAAATGTGTACATTCCCATTTTAACTGCTCTTATCTTGTCGAGAAATTGTATTTTAACTGCCCTTCTCGATCACTTCGAACTATTTTACCCTTTAGAACTCCGCTTTCTAGAATTAATGTCCGTAAGTTCTCTGTTTTAAACAGATGTATGTCGTCTCTAAATGACCTTTATCGACAGGCTGAAATAGACATTTTTAATGAATCGTCTTTTAAAACAGCTATCAAAAGACATTTTTATTGCTGATTTTAGCTGATATCCTCACCGTATTCAATTAGATTGTATAATGTTTATAGCATCTGATCTTATACCGCTACATTTTACACAATGTATATTCTCTGGACTGATTTTATTCCATACCCTTTTGTATTATTTAGGTTTTATATGTTCATATGTTTTATATCATTGTTATATGTACCTGCATGTTATCGAGCCAGTTAGTGGGGCCTATACTGGGCCTGTTGGATTTCGAATGAATACACTAAACATATGTTCAACACGGCTACTGCTAAATGTATAATCACTCATGAATCATTCATACGGCTGTTCTCCAGTGTGTGTTCTCATGTGTGCATCAAGCCGGCTCCTTTTGGTACACCCATAATCACACGATAAGCATCTATATGGCTTTTCACCAGTGTGCGTGTTCATGTGATTAAAAAGGTCACTGTTCTCGTTACATTTATAATCACACAATGAGCATCCATACTGTTTTTCTCCAGTGTGTTTTCTCCGGTGTCTGGCAAGGGCACTACTGTTGGAACATCTATAATCACACGTATCGCATTTGTACGGCTTTTCTCCAGTGTGTATTCTCGTGTGTATAACGAAGCCACTGTTTGTGTTACATCTAAAATCACAAATTGAGCATTTATACGGTTTTTCACCAGTGTGTGTTCTCAGGTGTAAAGAAAGGTGGCTCATGTCCCTACATTTATAACCACACTTTGAACGTAGAAATGGCTTTTCTCCAGTGTGTGTTTTCATGTGTGCAGCAAGCCCACTCCTTTTGGTACACCTACAATCACAAATGGAGCATCCAAATGGCGTTTCACCAGTGTGTTTACTACTCAAGTGTGTATCAAGTCGGCTCATTTTGGTACATCCATAATCGCACATTGAGCATCTATACGTCATTTCTCCAGCGTGTGTTTTCATGTGTTTAACAACGTAACTCTTTCTGGTACATCTATAGTCGCATATCGAACATCTATAAGGCTTTTCTCCAATATGTGTTTTCATGTGTTCTTCAAGCCGGTTCCTTTTGGTACATCTATAATCACAGATAGAGCATCATAAGGCTTTTCCATAGTGTGTGTACTCATATGTGTATCGAGCCGGCTCATTTTGGTACTTCTATAATCACACATGGAGCATCTATAAGAATTTTCTCCAGTGTGTGTTTTCATGTGTTTAACAAATTGACTGTTCTGATTACATCTATAATCGCACATGAAGCATCCATATCTCTTTTCTCCGGTGTGTGTTTTCATGTGTTTAACAAGGTCACTGTTCTTATTACATCTATAATTGCAACATGAGCGTCCAAACGGCTTCTCACCAGTGTGGGTTTTCATATGTTGCACAAGGTTACTGATATCGCCACTACTGTAATCACACACTGAACATCCGTACTGTTTTTCTCCAGTGTGTGTTCTCGTTTGTCTAACAATGCCACAATTGCTCGAACATTTGTAATCGCACATAAAGTATTTATACCGTTTTTCTTCGGTGTGTGTTCTCGTATGTATAACAAGGTAGCTGTTTCTGTTACATCTATAATCACACATTGAACACTGATATGGCTTTTCTTCATTGTTTGTTCTCATATGTGTAGCCCTATCAGATGTGCGTTCATCTGTTTGTCCATCGTCCTTCACCACCACATTTCTCATCGGAATTGTTTGCAGCTGATACAGAGTCACGGGGTAGGGGTGATTGTTTATATCGTGTCTTGTTGACGGGTAATGTATCTTGGTGAAATTAAGACCATCCTGAAAGATAATAAATCCCAGCTTGAATGATTAACAACTGAGAAAATAGCCTATTCATAGATTTAGTGACATTCAAATATGTTTACATTATTCTTAGCTTCATTGAAAGCACATATCAGAAATATCTGGTAACAAATTAGTAAGCAATCTTTGGCATGACGATATTGAGTAAACTAATATGCCAAGCAATATATAGTTCTATCATGTTCAGAAATGAATTGAAACTGAACACAATTATTCACCCCGTGTTATCGCAAAACATATTCGATAATCCAGCACTTTCCTATGTCATGCACCCATGTATAGCTGCACCGTATAACCTCCTTGGTTGCTGTGACTTGCTTGACTTGATGTTTATGGACTACCGTGTACTCACCGTCTTCGATATGTCGATGTCCTGGGTTGATATTTCTGGCAATGTCACTGATGCGCATGGAAGAGACTCGTCAAACTGAATGCTTGGTAGTTCGCAGTGGGTGACTAACGGTACAGCAAGCGTGTCCTCATATTCGATCGGTTCTTGCTTAACCCCTGACAGCATCCATCGAGTCAATACAGAATCAGGCGTTGTACATTCTAGCTGATGTATTTGTGACCCTGACGTCTTCTCCAGATTCGGAGAGCTGTGATTTACAGTGGTCGATGTCGCCTTGCCTGACGGTGATTCGTGTTCAACAGTGGACGCTGTTGCCTTGTCCGGACTCTCCATCGAAGATTCGTGTTTTACAGTGGTCAATTTGTATTGTCCATACTCACAGTTGAAGTTTCGTGTTTCACAATGGATAATATATGAACAGTCCACTCCGGCTTTGTTTCCGTCGTCTTATGAATTGGTATTTCTGACAATACAGAGAAATCCATTTTATACATGATCGAATAATTTAATATTTGTTTCAGTTACTGGTGCATAGAGCAGTCCAGTGTGAGATTACTACTGAATAGGTCAGTCCCATGTGAGATTACTGCTGGATAGGTCAGTCCCATGTGAGATTACTGCTGGATAGGCCAGTCCTGTGTAGGATTACTGCTGGGTGGACCAGTCCCGTGTGTTATTACTGATGGATGGACCAGTCCCCTGGTGGATTACAGCTGAATAGTCCAGTCCCAAGTGGGATTGCTGCGGGATAGGCCAGTCCTGTCTGGGATTAGTGCTGGATAGATGAGTCTCGTATGGAATTAATGCTGGATAAGACAGTCCCGTGTGGGATTACTGCTGCATAGGCAGTCCAGTGTGGGATTACTGTGCATACGGCAATCCTGTGTGGGATTATGGCTGTGGAGGCCAGTCCCATGTGAGATTACTGCTGGATAGGCTAAACCTGTGTGGGATTACGGCGGGATAGGTCAGACTCATGTAGAATTATGACTGGATAGGTCAGTGCCATGTGGGATTACTGCTGCATATTGCAGTCCAGTGTCATATTACTTCTGGATAGGTCAGTCCCATTTGAGATTACTGCTGCATAGGCCAGTCCTGTGTGGAATTACTGCTGGATAGGCCAGTCCCATGTGGGATTACTGCTGGATAGGCCAGTCCGGTCTGGGATTACTGCTGGATAGGTCAGTCCCGTGTGAGATAACTTCTGGGTAGGCCAGTCCCAAATGGGATTACTGCTGGATAGACCAGTTCGGTCTGGGATTACTGCTGGATAGTTGAATTCCGTATGGGATTACTGCTGGATAGGTCAGTCCCGTGTGGCATTACTGCTGGATAGGCCAATGCCATTTGGGAATACAACTGGATAGGTCAGTCCCGTGTGGGATTACTGCGGGAGAGCTGTGACCTAGGAAAACATGAAACATGTCCACCAAGTTTTCTAATCACCCCACGAAAGGTTAAACAAACTTTCCATGTACAGATCTACATGTAAATTTTCGCCCAACAAAAAGCTTATCAATGGAAAGGTACAAAGTCTAAAATGCAATAATTAGGACAAACATTCATATTTAATATCATATTTCTTAAATAGCAAATGCACTTGGTCGAATCATATTGAACTTGGGTAGCAAGTGTCAAACTCATCCAATGAAAGCTGACAGCTTCAGAAAACTTTCCATGTACAGGTGTACATTTATATACATGTATATTGTTATTGGCAGATTACATAGACAAAACTCTAAGTGTGAACAAAAATTAATATTTCATGTCCTAAATAGCACAGGTACATCTTCTAATCATAAGAAACATGTGTACCAAGTTTCATAATCATTCAATGACAGACTCTGACAACTGTAGCAAACTGTGGTGTACAGATGCACTTCAGCTAAACGCAAAACTCCATCATTTGCCATAATTTGGAGAAATATTAATATGTCATCTCAAAAATAGCACAGGTACATTCTCTAATCATAAGAAACATGTGTACCAAGTTTTGTAATCATCCAATGAGAGCTGACAACTGCAGCAAACTCACCATGTACATGTACATGTATACATATAGAGGCCTACATGTACAATTTACCTAAACAGAAAACTCATTCATTTGCCATAATTTGGAGAAAAATTAATATATCTTCTCAAAAATAGCACAGGTACATCCTCGTATCATAAGAAACATGTGCACCAAGTTTCATAATCATCCAATGAGAGCTGACAACTGCAGCAAACTCACCATGTACATGTACATGTATACATATAGAGGCCTACATGTACAATTTACCTAAACAGAAAACTCATTCATTTGCCATAATTTGGAGGAAAATTAATATTTCTTCTCAAAAATAACACAGGTACATCATCTAATCATAAGAAACATGTATACCAAGTTTCATAATCATCCAAAGAGAGCTGACAACTGCAGCAAGCTCACCATGTACATGTATACATATAGAGGCCTACACGTACAATTTACCTAAACAGAAATCTCATTCATTTGCCATAATTTGGAGAAAAATTAATATTTCTTCACACAAATAGCATAGGTACATCCTCTAATCATAAGAAACATGTGTACCAAGTTTCTTAATAATCCAATGACAGCTGGCAACTGCAACAAACTTTCTAAATACAGATGTACATGTGCACTTCAGCTAAACGCCAAACTCTATCATAGGGATTTTAACATTGGGGCACCCCAGGGGAAGTACCCCCAGGTGGCATAACCCACCCCCCATATTTTTTTTATTTTTTTTACTAGATTTTTTTTTACTTTGCTAAATCAAAAACCTTATCATTTCCAGGCAGGGGACACCGACACCGACGACGACATCCTCTTTCCCCCCTCGCAATATCTCCTCTTTACTTCGTAAGGCGAGATAAAAAACGAATCATATTCATTATACACAAGTACATGTATCTGTGATAATTGTATAGATATATAACTGTATGTAAGCTATGTGTTATTGTCAGTGGGGAACACATGTAACGTTGTATGAGGTCATGAGTTGCAGTGCACGCTTTGTGTGACCACTGTCAATCGTACCACCATGGAGAGCCCAAGTGAACCAAAACAAACCAGGGACATTATATATAGCCCAGGTGCTCAGTTTCATCAATTTCAGAATACATGTAATTCGATTATCTTTATTTTTGAAAAAAAAAAAATTACAATTCAAATCCGGTCATCTCTACAAGAAGCTAAAGATTTCTGGGCATTTTTATATTATCCTGACAGACTGGGCGATATAACCATAAGTAACATAAAACAGTAAACACACAGAGTGCGAGTGCCATCGGTTTATACTTGGTGTAAGAACGCACAAGACAAAGCCTACAATAGCCTGTCTGAGCTCAACAATGCGTCTAGACGTGACCCTTTTCAGCTGAACAAAAGCCTCAACAAAAGCCTCAACAATGCGTTCTTATACCGTGCCATCGCTGTAAACATGTGAAGAACAAAGCGGCCTTTTCAGAAAAGGCAGGACTACAGATACTCTATTTATCCTTGAAGCATCAGTTGAAAAATATACTACTTCAAAGAAAAAAAACTATTTAACCTTTAATGACTTTGAAAGGGCATTTGATACTGAAATGCAGTCATACCTTTAAAACTCGTTCGCACTGGAGTTAGAGGAAAATTTTACTCTATTATCAAATCCATATACTCTAACAACCACACTAGTATTAAACTTCATAGTGCTGGAACATGGGCCGGTTGATCGAAGCGCTTTTAGCGCTAATACAGGATTAAATCTGCCTAATCCAAGGTTTAAATTCAATAGTGGTTTGGCGCTAATAGCGGTGTTAGTAGAATCGCTGGCCCCTGATCTTTTCACTTCTAACATCGGGGAAAAACAGGGTGATAATCTTAGACTCGCCCTTTTTAATCCTTTCCTCAATAATTTGCACTTTCCTGGAAATACTTGCAGTCCTGCAACACCACATGAAAAGACAATTATGATATGAAAACATCCTTAGCCCCGAGACTTAAAATAAATTATGACACTGCCCACTATTATGATCTTATAGATAAGGAACCTATCGAAAAAGCTCACAACAAATTTGGTAAATTCAATTTACGCGTCAACAAATACACCAAAATCTTATATATAATACAGAATTAGATAGACAGCCCCTCTCTTTTGACTACAATATCCAACTTGCAACCCCCCATTGTCTGATGCCTACAGATGCAGTAAAGTCTAGACGAACCCCTCATGACCACTTGGTTCACTTATACTAAACTATTTGATCAACATATTCTCCCCCAACCAGATACGATACATAAACATGTAATCAAATCAACCCAGGATGCATTCAATCAAATCTTTCAGAAGAATAGCAGGCATGAACTACAAGGCTAATAAAAACTGAAAAGGTACTTCCAAGCAAGAATCAAAGGAACTATTTAGCAACTACTAAACCTGACGGTGTAGAGTCCAAAACTAGAGGGAAAACGGCAAGAATTCTTTAAAAAAAATACCGACTTGTGCAACTCTTTTCTAAACTGGTCTTCTGTTAAAAGAAGCCGAATTGATTGTGAACCCGAACGCCGCTATGACATTGCTTTATGATGACAGTAGAGAGATAAGAAAATACTCCTCACCGCAACATCTGCCAGAAAGAAACAATGGCCCTGTAATAGCACTCTAACGTGCTATACTGTTTAGGGTACATGTGTGAATTTATCCAGCTTAATTTTACTCTTCTGTACTTCCATTGCTTTAGTACTAAACTGAGAAGATATTCCCCTTGGGATCGTGAAAAAAATCATATTATATCACTACTAATGAGAATATAGCAAATACCAGTGAGAATGGAAAGGATGTCCCAGGAAAAAACGTCATGTTTTCCCTGTTTCTCACATCTTCAATATTAAAATCATTGCACATATACATCTGCGGGAGACAAGTGGGTCAAAGCAAAGGTCACCGATTCTGTTACATCTACAGTTGCACATTGAGCATCTATACGTGTTTTTTACCAGAATGTGTTCTCTTGTGTCTAACAAGGCCACTGTTGTTCGAACATCTATAATCACACACGAAGCATTTATACGGCTTTTCCCCAGTGTGTGTCCTCATGTGTTTGACAAGGTCAGTGTTAGTGGTACATCTATAATCGCAGATGGAGCATTCATACGGCTTTTCTCCAGTGTGTGTCCTCATATGTTTGCCAAGGTCAGTGCTATTGATACATCTATAATCACACACTGAACATCCATACGGCTTTTCTCCGGTGTGTCTTCTCGTGTGTCTAACAAAACTACTATTGTTCGAACATCTATAATCACACAAGGGGCATTTATACGGCTGATCTCCAGTGTGTGTTCTCGTGTGCACCACAAGATCACCGTTTCCGTTACATTTATAATTGCAAATTGAGCATCCATACGGTTTTCACCAGTGTGTGTTCTCGTGTGTCTAACAAGGCCACTATTGTTCGAACATCTATAATCACACAGGGAGCATTTATACGGCTTTTCTCCAGTGTGTGTCCTCGTGTGTTTGACAAGATCGCTGTTTCTATTACATCTATAATCACACATTGAACACAGGTATGACTTTTCCCCATTGCGTGATCTCCGGTGTCTAAAAAGGTCACTATTTTTGGCACATCTATACTCACACGTAGAGCATTGGTACGGTTTTTCACGAGTGTGTGTTCTCGTGTGTCTAACAAGGCTACTATTGTTTGAACATCTATAATCACACAAGCAGCATTTATACGGCTTTCCTCCAGTGTGTGTTCTCGTGTGTGTAACAAGGTCGCGGTTACTGTTACAGCTATAATCACACACTGAACACAGAAATGGCTTTTCCCAATTGTTCGTTCTCATATGTGTAGCTCTGTCAGATATGCGTCCATCCCCCTCCATCACCACATTTCCCATTGGGATTGTTTGTCGCTGATACAGAGTCACGGGGTAAGGGCGATTGCTAATATCGTGCCTTGTTGACGGGTAGTGTGTCTTGGTAAAACTAAGCCCTTCCTGAAAGATAATAAACCTCAATTTGAATGATTAACTGAGAACATAGCCCATTCATGGATTTAGCGATCAAATCAATATATTTTTTACATTATTCTTAGCATCATTGAAGTCACATGCTAAGTACGATAAACAATTATGATCCACCTTTCACGTAAGGTTCGTGAGACAAAAGATAACAAGTCTGAAGGGGTATTGTAGTGAATATCCGGGAGGCCTTTGGGTGATTCAAAGGTCCAAACAATATCACCTATACATGACCGATCGATCGAAATATCGACTGATTAGTTGAAAACCTGCCACATGATGTCCCACTTCTGATTTTGAGATAACTAGTACTACTACAATCTCACGGTAAGGCCCCATAAAAAATGCCTTGTTTCCCATCACCGACTTTTCAAAAAGTCGGACGGGCGGTCCTTTTTTATTTTTATTTTTTATTTTCGGAAGGGCATAGGAATGGTTCAGTGCATTCAAGAATCCACTGATATTAAGATAGTGATAGTCTAATTTGGTCCTAAAATGGCATAGATACAATTCATTTTAAAGTTTCAGTGTGTACACGGTTTTGCTAGAGATTAAATACATACATTGGATAATTGGCAGAAATTCCATGGCGTTTGTATTTCCATTCTCACCTCTTGTATACTGCTATATGTGAGGTCATCTCATTTTGATTTCGTAGTCGCAAACTCTCCATTCCTATGCAGGTAGACAGAACGCGAAAGATGATATTGATAAAATCTGAATCATTGTAATTTGAAAGACAAAACTGTGGGTGTTTCATTCCAGCAGAAAACAATAAGCTGAGCTATTCCGCGAAATGGAGAACATGACGATCATGAATTGACGATCATGAATATGACCTTGGGCAGTCATACCACAAAGTCCACCAGGCATGAAACTATATCACTGAGGAATAGACCAACGTAAGTTCTTCAACGGAAAATAAATATCAACTATACATTCATATCGAGACAATGCTGCAGATGTTGTGTTCCTGTACTACTACTATACATTTATATCTGACTAGACAATTATACACATTAAAAAAAAAAACGAAAATGAGATTCCACCCATAAGATTGCAAACAGTGCGACAATATCACGAACATTTCGTCTTGATTACAGCAAAGATACTTGTCATTGAAAGACCTTCAACGAGGTCCAATTACAGATCAAAAAGTACAACAGTCGCCACAACAGTCGCTGGTGCAAACCAGAGTCAATTCAGCCTTATTTACATACCAAAAGAAACACCAACAATGCAGATGAGAAAAATAAAAAATAAAAAATAAATCGGGGCGGGTGGAAAAATTGGGGCGGGCGGTGATGAGAAACAAGGCATTTTTTCATGGGGCTTAAATGTAATAAAGAAACAGCATTGTACCGTCTGTTATTATTTACATTTATATCAGAAAACATCTGGTAAGCAATTAGTAAGAAATCTTTGGCATGTCGATATTGAGTAAGTTGATTTGCCAAGCAATATAGTTCTATCATATTCAGAAATGAATTGAAACTGAACACAGTAATCCATCAAATGTTATCACAAAACATATTCGATAGTCATTGCGCCTTCCTCTGTCATGCAACTATGTATAGCTGCACCGTATAATCTCCTTGGATGGAGTGATTGACTTGATATTTATGGACTGCCGTATACTCACCGTCTTTGATATGCCGATGTCCTGGGTTAATATTTCCCCTAATTGCATTGCTGCGCAAGGAACAGGAACAGAGTCGTCCAACTGAATGCTTGGTAGTTCGTTCTGAGTGACTATGGGTATAGAAAGCGTGTCCCCATATTCAACAGGTTCTTGCTTAACCTCTGACAGCATGCTTCCAGTCAATACAGAATCAGGCGTTGTATATTCTAGCTGATGTAGCTGTGGTCCTGGCGCCTTCTCCAGCTTCGCAGAGCTTTGATTTACAGTGGTCAATGTTGGCTTGCCTGAACTCACAGGCGGTGATTCGTGTTTGACAGTGGAAAATATTCTCTTGTCCAGACTCACAGTTGATGTTTAGTGTTTCATAGTGGATAATATATGGACCCTCCACTATGGCTTTGTTTCCATCGTCTTATGAATTGATGTTTCTGATAGTTCAGACAAATCCATGTTGTATATGATCGAATAATTTAATATGTTTCAGTGTCTATTTCAGTTCAAAAATCTCATCGAGATAATCGGAGATATCCTGAAATAAAAGAAGACAGAGAGTATTCACATGTCACATGTTCAGTAATAGGTCAAGTCGCACATTTTATGGTCATTGACCTATTCTGAAATGCCACATTAGTCATTGGAGTAAGATTCACAAGTTCAAAACTTTGTAAGCCAAGATCATTGAAATACGATACGATTAGTTTGCATATTGTTGCACCAGAACAAACCGAATGATATACCAGTACAACCGAATTTCAGATCGCTGCGAGTTCGCGCTTCCTGTAACTCTACAGCCACACGACTGATAATTTATGACAGATTGTCTGGCTGAGGGCAGAAACCGCCGATTTTGCTCGACCACGGGATTGAGCAATCCCATCCTAGTAAAAATAATGTAAAAAAGTTCCCACAGTTCCTATTAACCTGGACACCGATCTGCCTACCCACATAGCACTCAAGTCATTTTACCCGAAGCGAAGACGGCAGTCGTTCTGCTGGCATGCCCTTTTCGAGATTTCTTCTGTCCCTAGCCAAGTTGACATGGCTTAGTTCGTTCCTACACTACTCAATGATGCCTCTCAATGAACTTACATGTCGGGGAGATTGGGGTACACTGGGGCATTTTTCACTTTTTTGCAAAAATCTCTGTTATTATTGTCCTGTAGTGTGGCCTTGTATACTCTCGTTATAACTTATATTTAGTATGACAGTCACACAAAAACAGCTGAAATATCTGTTATACTTTTCTCCAGAATTCTGTTTTAAAAACGTAAAAAAAATGTGTCCCAGTTTGCCCCACTATGGGGTATTCTGGGACACCCACTGGGGTGCGATGGGGCAATAATCAAAATACATTTTATAAGAAGTATATACTAATATGTTTCATAGGAGTTTAGTTTGGAAGATTCAACAGCGAGGGTTAACTTAGATGCTATTTCAGGCTCCTGCTTTACGTAAAATATTTGCCAGGAGCCAAATTTGAGGGAAAAAATACATTGTGTGATTCTCATCCCAACGAAAGCATTCGAGTTTGAAAGCTTTAGTAAAACTCCTCAAATCTGATAGGATTAGCAAATACAAACATCTAGGAAACAAAATAATGCACTTTGATGGTATTTTAGGATGAAAGGAAATTTCACCATTTGATTATTATAGTCCCAGTGTGCCCCAGTAAAAGTGTCCCACTCTGCCCCAGGTGCATGATATACATTCCGTTTTATGACAAAAAAACTAATACATACAGATGAGTTACTAAATCGATATAATTAAAGTGTACCTTTGTCCATCCTCTCTCAGTAGTAACAAAACAGCAATGAAGTACTGCTGAAAATTTCTCATAACGCATAATCAATATAGAAGTTGTATGGGTGTGATAGCTTTCCGTTGATAGTAATGTTATGTGCCTCTTGTTCTTAACAAAAGAGCTAGACGGCTTGTCCCACTGTGCCCCATGTCCCACTGTACCCCAATCACCCCTACACTCCAGGATCACGGGTCTATCCGGCAATAACACAACCCTTACTCTCTGTCGACTGCTTGTATCGAGTTCGGCAAATAGTTTGATTGCCCTGAAGAGCTGATCCGTCAGCAATCTGTCTTCAAACATCAACGGCTGGTTGAATTTTCGCCATTTTTTTCGTACGGGTCACGTGATCAGCAAGATAAGTTGCTGATAACGTGACACGTACGAATATAATGGCGGAGAAATCCAACCGATCGTTGATGTTTAGAGACTGATTGCAGACGGATGAACTATTCACGGCAATCACAATCTTTGCCGAACTCGATCAAACTAATGGACAGAGAGTTGGGAGGCGTTGTTTTATTGCCCGATGGAGCCGAACGACCCATGAAGCCATGTGATCCCGGAGTGTACATGTAAGTTCTTTGCGAGGCATCATGGCGTAGTGTAGGAACGAACTCTTTTGGCTACTCTTTCCCCCGCCAATATGTTAGAAACTATCAAATGCGGGACTGAAGGGTTAGATAAATCTCAGACTAAGTGATTTGTTACCTCGGAGATATTCAAATTTTCAAGTAAATTAATAGTAGCATACCGACAATAAAAAATATGACAGGCACTTGTTCAGCACCTTGCAAGCCGGTGTCTTAACGGCTCTGATACAACTAGTACTGTGGAAAATCAAGCTACAAACATGATAAACGACTCTCACAATTCCGCTGGGGCACACAATTCTACAGCAACAAAAAAAAAAAAAAAAAAAAAAAGACAATGACGCGCGCGTTAAACACAACCAGGTCATCAAATATGGGACCTGTCACGGTACTGCAAGTGAACACGGACTCGATTAATGTACAAGAGAAACGTTTCGATAACTTTATGAATGCCTAACTTTGGTATTGTTACGAGTAAAGGACGAGCATTATTAGTAGTGTGAACTTTGTGACCAAAGGGATGAATGAATAATTTCACTTCAGTGTCAAATTTAACCAGATCCGTTTCGTTCTTCGTCTCTTGTTAAGTTTGAACTGGCGGTGAAGTGAAATTATACATGCGAAAATATATGCGAGTCAAGCGTTATAGAACGGCCAATTATTATTATTATAATTATTAATATTATTATTATTTTTTAAATAATTTTTACCGGGATGAGGTCGCGCGACCCCTAGTCTTGTGGTCTCACTTTGCGTTATTTGCATGGGAGAGCACTCTGACCCCAGCCAGACAATCTGTAATAAATTATCCGTCGTATGGCTGAAGGAATTGCTCGCCCTTCATACAGTGTTAACAACTTTACTTTAACCAGGTTCATTTCATTCGCTTCAACGAAGCCAATATGATGACGGATCTTGTTAAATTTGAGATGGCAATGGAGGCAAATTATTTATTAATATAAATGTGAGTTATGTGTTGTAGAACGGCAGAATATTTTTCAAAAATATTATTTCCCGTGGTCGCACGACCCAGCGGTCGCTTCCACTTTGCGTTTTTTTTCTGTATGGGAGATAACTCTGACCCTTGCCAGGCAATCTCTTAGAACTGATCCGTCGTCTGGCGTGAAGGGTCACTATCTAACACTAAGTTTTAGTTGCTTTTTGGCCATGCAACCTCAGACCAAACTTCAGTTCGAAACCCGTATTACTCAGGCTATAGAATTAGTTTTTATTACCTGATATATTTCTCGTTCTGCCCATTGATTTCGAGGTAGACCCTATTCAAATTGTCCGTAGCAAATTGATAGTAGGCCTACTTGTTCAGCACCTTGCAAGCATATAACTGATATGGCGAAAAATCAGGTTATAAACGATGTAAGCGTTGGGACAGCATTAGCTGGAAACGTGTCTGGTGAATGTACAGAGTTAAAGACCTTCGTGAAGTTGGTCGCTAGTTAGCGGTCAGGTCAGCAGATTGATTGATTGATTAATTGATTGTTTATTCACCATATACAAATAATATATATATATGTACAAGTAGGGTATAGATACATAGAAATATGGCGGGAATAAAACCCCAGAGGGCTGGTTAAATCCCAGATAATTAATAATAATAATAATAGATTAGCATGAGACGCTGGGTGCATTCACAAATATATAAATGTAGAATACATGGTGAATATACCATGGAGCCTTGTTTAGAGAATTATAGTTCCATAAGATATATATATAGTGGGGCTCAGCATATATGCATATAGATAAACAAAACTTTTTTGTATAAAATAGGTTTGTCTCGTGTCCCTTGTGATGGCCTGAGATGAGTTAACTCCAAAATTTACAATTTGAATATAATTAGAAAGTACATCCTTCGGCACACTGAAGTAGTAGGTAGTAAGCGTCCGTCCTAAAGAGTGCCTCACTGCGCATGCGCAGGATTTATTTTGGGGGCGTGGCTATGTGTGTGCGCATGCGTGAGTTTATGCAAATGAGTTATATGCAAATGAGGTCATTGGGTTCATTGGGTAGATTCAAGATGGCGGCTTGTTTTAGTATGGGAGGGTGGTTTGGATTCAAGATGGCGGCTTGTTTTAGTATGGGAGGGTGGTTTGGATTCAAGATGGCGGCTTGTTTTAGTATGGGAGGGTGGTTTGGATTCAAGATGGCGGCTTGTTTTAGTATGGGAGGGTGGTTTGGATTCAAGATGGCGGCTTGTTTTAGTATGGGAGGGTGGTTTGGATTCAAGATGGCGGCTTGTTTTAGTATGGGAGGGGTGGTCGGATTCAAGATGGCGGCTTGTTTTAGTATGGGAGGGGTGGTTTGGATTCAAGATGGCGGCTTGTTTTAGTATGGGAAGGGTGGTCGGCTTCAAGATGGCGGTTTGTTTGTGTGTGTAATGGGTTTTTCCCCAGCCCTCATTTGCATATGTTCTTTTCAAGATCCCCAGCATGTCACTCGTTGGATTCAAGATGGCGGCTTGTTTTAGTATGGGCGGGGTGGTCGGATTTAAGATGGCGGCTTGTTTTAGTATGGTGTGGGTGGTCGGCTTCAAGATGGCGGTTTGTTTGTGTGTGTAATGGGTTTTTCCCCAGCCCTCATTTGCATATGTTCTTTTCAAGATCCCCAGCATGTCACTTTCCCGATGCCCAGCCCTCATTTGCATATGTGTTTCAAGATCCCCAGCCTGTCACTTTCCCGATGCCCAGCCCTCATTTGCATATGTTCTTTTCAAGATCCCCAGCCTGTCACTTTCCCGATGCCCAGCCCTCATTTGCATATGTGTTTCAAGATGGCGGCTTGTTTTAGTATGGGAGGGTGGTTTGGATTCAAGATGGCGGCTTGTTTTAGTATGGGAGGGTGGTTTGGATTCAAGATGGCGGCTTGTTTTAGTATGGGAAGGGTGGTCGGATTCAAGATGGCGGCTTGTTTTAGTATGGGAGGGTGGTTTGGATTCAAGATGGCGGCTTGTTTTAGTATGGGAGGGGTGGTCGTGTTCAAGATGGCGGCTTGTTTGGTGTGTGTAATGGGTTTTTCCCCAGCCCTCATTTGCATATGTTCTTTTCAAGATCCCCAGCATGTCACTCGTTGCATTCAAGATGGCGGCTTGTTTTAGTATGGGCGGGGTGGTCGTATTTCATTTGCATATGTGTTTCAAGATCCCCAGCATGTCACTTTCCCGATCCCCAGCCCTCATTTGCATATGTGTTTCAAGATGGCGGCTTGTTTGTGTGTGTTAGGGGTGGTCGTGTTCAAGATGGCGGTCTGTTGTCCGCTGAAAATATGCAAATGAGGTCAATGGGTTATAAAAGGAGTTCATTTTTAGGGCCAGGGTGTATTCAATCTGACTTACCTGACCTGTCTCCCAGCCAGCCAGCCAGCCAGTCAGCCACGCAGCCAGCACAGCCATCCATTTACTTTTTTCCAGTAAGCATGAGACGTGGAGAAGATTTTCCCTTCGACCCAGCAGCACCTCCGGTTGAAGTCTTATTTTTTTGTGTTCTTTTTTCCTTTTTTAATAGTCAAATAGCTCCAAAAACGTCTATTTCCATTCTTGCGCATGCGCAGAATGCTGATAGTTCAACCCACACCAGTCCATCAGATGGCCCTTCATCTCACCTTCACATTGATACCTCACTCGGCTCCATCGGGCCACTAGGGGCGCCCCTAACACCAAAAAGGTTATTTTGCAGTTCGATAGCAAAACCTGGTGTACGAGGATTATTTTTATTTTGCAGGTAGTGGGTCGAGTGAGGTGTCAAATTGAAGCTGACGTGAAATGTTTCAGATTGATACCTCACTCGACCCCATTGGACCACTAGGGGCGCCTCTAACCCAAAAAAGGTGTTTTGAAGATTACGCATGCGCAGAATGCTGATAGTTCAACCCACACCAGTCTATCAGATGCGCCTTCACGTTACCTTCAATTTGATACCTCATTCGACCCGATTGCACCATTAGGGACGCCTCTAACCTCAAACAGGCTATTTTTGAACATTGATATTTTTCATATTATCTTTGCGCATGCGCAGAATTACCCTAATCCGGTAGTGGATCGAGTGAGGTATCCAATTGAAGCTGACGTGAAATGCTTCACAATGATACCGGACTCGACCCGATTGGTCCACTAGGGGCACCTCTAAAGGTATTTTGAAGATTGATGTTGATTGATGTTGATATTGATGTTTGGCGTTAGGGCAGCCCCTAGTGGTCTAATGGGGTCGAGTGAGGTATCAATTTTTGACCTTGTGTACGAAATTTTTTTTTGAAAAAAAAAATTTTTTTTTTTTTGGGGGAAAAAGATGCTGGGAGCTCGTGTTAGTTTGGTGTGCATATGAAAAGAAGTTTTTCTCTTTCGGAAAGATGGATTGGCCCTCAAAAGGGCCTTTGGATAGTGTCACACGAGAGGCACGGTATATTTGCTTCACAGCACCTCTCCGGCGTCAATGCATCGGAAATTCACTATGTCGTAGTTTCTTTTGTCT